>BQNB010114790.1:9682-21685 GCA_026074375.1 Tanacetum coccineum
TAAGTTTGAAGGAGATAACACCCCAATTGTCATTCAACCACCTTGTTATTCCGCAAGCAAGGTGTGTCATAGATTCTTTATTTGATTCTAATAAAAGTCTATACGTTGAAAAGTACTTCCGTGTGTTTTAAACTTGTTTTTTATATTGTTCATATATATTTGTTTAAAACTCACTTCGTTGGCATGGAATCTGATTAGTTTAACTTGATAAACCTTATATCAGATTGCAAGGGACTAACACAAAAGGATCTACAACCTAAGTTCCATGCAATTATAAGTAAATATAAAGGAGGGTTTAGCCTAGCATGTTAAAGATAAAGCAAGAACGTAAATCAATCAAACAACACATAGACATATTGAATGATTAATGATAAACAATCTTAATTGATTAAAACATGTATTAAAGGTAGTTACAATAGGGTTTTTTGGCCCTAAAAACGACCTTAAAAGTTGCTAGAACGACTAGGGTTTGTCTCCCTAAAGTTATACAAAGTTACACACCTTAAAACCATAATTTCGGTTTAATATATATAGGAAAATCGATGCGACGGCGTCGCTTTAAAGTCCTGACGCCGTCGCCACATAGATGATTCTAGATCCTTTTTTAAGTTAGCCACGTCCTGAAGCCGTCGCTATATTTCTGACGCCGTTACTGGATAGATCACGACGGCGTCGCTTTATGCCTGCGACGCTGTCTCCACGCGCTGTATGCATAATTCTTCAAGAGATTTGGTGTAGGTCCGTAATCTTGTTCGATTCTTCTCTAAATGAGCCTAAGTCGCGTGTATTTTCTATAAATGTCATCCAAGTGCTAAAAACCTGAAAATAAACGATTAAGCACATAATCTGGGCATATTTGCATGATTTAGGGAGGTAAATGACTTCGAAATAGTGTATAAAAAGACATCAATATTTAAAGGAGTTATGTTAGTCATTAAATAGTTTAAAGACATAATATATTAGATTTATAGAAAAGAAAAGTGTGAGAATTTTTTTTATTGACTTAGTCAATTAGTTTCCTTATCTCTAAGAGGAGGTAGAATTGCCTAACTTGCAAGCCAAGTTGCATGCCTATATAAAGAGATCTAGGGTTTCATTATTTAGATAACTTGAAAACCTAAATCTCTCTTTTCCTTTTTCCTCTCCTTGCTCAATCGAACCAAACAAAACCTTTACGATTTCTGTTTCCTTTGTTCGACCAAAACCAAACAACCCTTTAGGGTTTTCATGTTGATTGATTCAAGAGTTAAAGACGTTTGGTTTCCTTTATCACTACTAGTACTAGCATACTTAATTGTTTGCTACGAACGTATTATGTGTGTTGAAGTAGAGAGATCTACCTTTAGATCTTGGGTGGTTTTAGCGTGGTATTTATTATTATACACACGCGTATATTCAATAAGGTGGTTTCGTTAATTGCGAAAAGGTACACGCTTCTGATCTCTTTGTTAATTACTTATTATATTCGTGTTTATCTTTTCTGCTACGTACTCGTGATTTAATTGGTCAATAGTTGTTAAAACCCAACAGTGGCATCACGAGCCATCGTATAGAATTGTAATTACAAAGATGTAAAATTTGATAAATTAGGGTTCATGGTTAATTTTTTAAGCCCTTTGGGCGTTTCATTAATTGATCGTTTTTATAGATTAAATTAATAGTTAATTTGTATCCGTGATAAACACGTGCATGTTTATCATGGTCAGATATATGATATAATTCATAATTAATTGTTAATTGCTTGACATGCAAATTCTTAGATCATAAAAGTTGAGTTTTTTTTTAGTTTTTCGGATTGTTTGACACAATGTTACTAAAATATTCGTAAAATATTCTTCGTACGTCGAAAAAATTTGAAACTTTTATGGTAGATCCACGAATCAATAAGCTACAACTTTGTAGTTCACTACAAAAGCTGGGGAAGATCCTATATATGTCATGTCGGGGCCTGAAGTCGACTAATATTTTCTATCAGCTTTTATGTGCTATGTGGTGTATATTTATATATGGTTTACGCAATCGATTATATCGATGGATGTGGCCCGATTAATTAGAAGAAGGAGCCTTATATAAATATATACATAGTTTAATTATTTGATAATTAGGATCATCGTTAATATTTGCATGTGTTAATTGTTAATTGTCTTAAATAAATGTTATGTGTATTGGTTGTTTATATTTATTTGTTTTTAGAAGTTTTTTACTTATGTAAAAACAAAAGGGTTTTTTGAAAAAGAAAATATAAACATGACTAATAATTATGAAATAAGATTTATTATAGACTATTAATTGTGAAGTCTTATGAGTCACTTGGGTGTGGTTATCTGTAATGTTAGGGCTCATACCTTAACTTCCCACGACGGGACTTGCAATTTAATAAGTTTATAATGTGTTTTAAATCAAAGATTGAATTTTATCAATGATGAAATTTGCAAAAGTACTAATAATTTGCAAGGCATATCACCAAGTGTTTGAGGTTTATATACTCTGTAAATCCTGGATATCTTGCAATTATGTAGGAAGCGCGAATGTTCTAGGGTTTGAATGGTTTTCAATCATTCTTTAATCTTTTCGCGCGATAAAATAAGAAATATTTTGATTTGAAAACACGTTGAATCATCAACTTTAAAAGGTAACACTATTTATACATGAGATGTATAAAAAATAAGTGACACCGTAATAAATAACTTAATTGAGTAAAATTTTTATTAAAACTTATGATACGAAGATGTATGCATGCTTCTTCGTACATATTTGCCACGTCAAATATAAATACCTTTTTAAATAAGTTGTTGCCATCCAATTTGTAAAAACACTTGCATTTGCCTTTTACATTAAGTGAGACGTAGTTAGATTGAAAACCCAAAGTGATTATACACTTTTCGTGAGACGTTGGTGTTACATAATCACAGTTCTTGATTGGACGACTTAATCGAGATAAGCGAGTGAGACCTTATGCTCGAGGCATATATGGGATGAAACATGCTTACTAGTATATTAATGTAATAAAGTAAGTCCCATAATGTTTTATGAATTGCACCGGTGGCAATTATTGATCGTCAATTACCTTTTGAATACACCATTGCTAGCAGATCAACTGATGTGATGGTGGTATGTCAAGTTGGATCCTAGACCTTAGAAAATTAATTGTTTATACTTAAACATGGGTAGTTAATTTTCTTCAAGGAGTATTATTGAAAATACTAAAATCTTCAACTTAATATGTTTTATAGATGGCATTACCTGTCTAAAACATAAACTATTCGGCTTTTAGGCCGATGTTTGAAAGAGAAACTTTTTGGTTCAAATTTCAATGATTAGTTTCATGCACCTAAGCTGGACTTAAGAGTTGAAAAGAAACTGTCTGTCATTGAACAACCTATTCCCCCTGCTCATGTTGCTGATTCCGAAGCTCAAGTGCTTGCGGAATGAAATGCAGTATATGATGCTCATAATGAGGTTGCTTGTCTTATGTTTGGAAGTATGACTCCTGAACTACATAGATAATTTGAAAACTCCTCACCTTATGAAATGCTTCAGGAGCTTAAATTCATGTTTGAGAAACAAGCTAGAGTGGAGCGGTTTGACCTAATCCAAACTTTCCCATGCTTGCAAACAAGAGGATAGAAAATCAATTTTTTATCTCTATGTTACTTAAGATGAAAGGTTATGTGGAGCAACTGGAACATCTTGGTTATGTGCTCCCATAAGATCTTTGTGTTGGTTTAATTATGAATGGTGCCCTCACTAGTGACTTTGCTGGATTTGATAGGAACTACAATATGCACAACATGGAGAAGACATTGGTGAACTACATGCTCATGCTTATTGAGTATGATAAGATTTACCTAAAAAGGCTGTTAGACCACAAGTAATAGCGATTCAAGGTGGTAGATATCCAGATAGCCAATAAAAATTTACTTAATGCTAATGCAAGGGTAAAGGAAAAGACAAGGAAATGGATAAGCCAGTTTAAATCCCGCAGCCGCCTAAAAATCATAAACCTATCTTCGCTAAAGAGCACCCGACAAAGGTTGACGCCTGCCACTACTGCAAAAAGGTGGGGCTGATGACATCAAATAACATTACTTTTATTGTATCATTTATCCCATGTAAATAACCTATTTAGTTTAATTATTGCAAAGAATTGTTACATAAATCGTTGTATTTGAGAATTGTAGTAATTAATGGAGTACTTGGGTGAAGATAGCAAAAAAGCACGCATTCTGGAGCTTAAACGAAGACATTTGAAGATTACTATTCTGACATCCAATACGCCGTATCCATGAAAGAAGATACGGCATATATGTGTCTGCACTTCACAAAAGACCACAAGGAAACAAGATCCCAATACCCATACTCCAGGAAGACCAATACGCCGTATCAAGATAATAGAATGTGAATTATATCTGGAAGATATCAAACGAGTTCGTTACTCCAAGAAACCCCCATAACCATATTGCCACAAAGTCAATACTGCCCTATCGAACCTTATTCTAGACCTTATAAAAATAGAAAAAACTAAAACCAAACCGGGTTTTTCAGTGTGCTAAATCATATTTTCGATACCTAAACCTTAAAGTCGATTTTCAGAAGAGAAGAAGAGCAGAAGAGTCATGCAACGAAATAATTGTCCATAGGAAACAACTTGTAATTTCCCCCCTCCTATACTCCTTAGTAATCAAGTTCAGTTTTTGGTATCATTCGTTTAGTCGTTTAGTTTACCCTTGGCTTAATAATTAATTTTAGGTATTGATTATGACGCTTGAAGTCAATAACCATTCGGGTATTAGCCATTATTATGAAGATCTAAATGTTTGGTTTGTTTAACATCATAGCTTAATTTAATGTCGATTTCTAGTTTTATTTTTATTAGTTTAGATTTGTTCAACGTCTTTGTAATGCGACTTACTCATTCAACTGAATCGTATGATACAGACCAAGTAATTCAAGAGTCGGGAATGGCTCTCCAATATAGTGATTTATACATCTAGACAATAGGATCACAAATAATAACCTATCTTTGCCCTTAGATTGCGGAGCTAGTTGGACCGACAGGTGTCCCTTGGGATCAACGAGTACTTTCTCAATTAATTAGTAAAGATTTGGTTAGTGGACTACTAGTGTATGAATAGCCTTAAGCAGTAAGCGAGTAAATCTCTAGAGCTAGGTTAACAAATCACCATTGCTTTAATTCCCTAAATACTTATAATCAAGCAAATAAGGATGTGTTTTAATGTGGACACGTTTACATTGTGACAGACATGTTCTTCATATCTAGTCTTTAGGAAGAAGTACCAGCGCCCAAGTCTTTAAGAATGATATGCCGCCTCGAAATAAGTCAATCATTGCACTAAATAAACAAACCAACGTTCTGATTGGATTAATAATGGTTAATACATTTTCTTATATTTGGCTAGACCCCTTTTTTATCTTCTGTTTAATTTGCTTGCGGTATTTTTTAGTGTCTTATGTTGAATTTTAGTCACCCACAAAACCCTTGTGCCATCCTCTCAAGCTAAAAACCCCCCCCTATCCATTAGATTTAGGATTAACATAGGTTTAGCAATATTTTAACATAGAATAGAATAACTAGTTTAATAACCAAAGATAATAATAATTGAAAGATTGTTCTTCTCGCTCTAGTGATCGGACACCCTACTTACCCCCGAAACTCCCAATCGACCGCGTACACTGCCCTTTAAAGTATGTAATTTTGGTAAAGTCGGGAAAAATAAAATTAAAACTTGAAACATAAATTTACAACCACACAAAGACACCTCAAGTTTTTGTGCCTGCTGCCGGGCGATTGAAAAATTTAATCTTATTTTATTTGATATTTTAGTTTTTTACATTAGATTAATCTAACCCTTAGAATTAGTGTAATTTAGATTAGTGTATAATTTTGTATATCTGCTTGTATATTTGTTTGTTTAATTGATTATTAGTTTAGTTGTTTATGTGTTTAATTGTTTTCGAATACACTATTCCTGGTGCGAAATAACATGATACGCATATCCCACTTCCATTGGATACAGCTTATCCAACTTCTATTCAAATACAAAGGCGTATATCGTTCAAAAGATTAATACGGCGTATTCAGACCCATTGAATATGGCGTATTGATCATCTGATAACAGAAACCGATTCTCTCCATATTTTGATGTTTCCGTCTTAAACTTTCTTCTTTCCTTCAGAGCAAATCCTGCAATATTATTACCTTTGTTACAGGTCATACTTAATCAGCGCTAGATGATTTGAAGAAGAAAACTTACAAAGAACTAAAGAAGAACCAATTTTAAAGAAATACATGGAAAATGCTTATGCCGAATCAAATCCTACTGAGCCTATTACCGACGACGATATAAATATTAAACTCAGCAAGGAATTTTTGATAGAATTAAAAAATAATGCATACCACGGTATGTTTGATGAAGACGTGGTGGACCACATTGCTAAGGTTCTTGAATTACTTGATTTAATCAAAATTCCTGGTGTGGACTCCCATCGACTACGAATGAAGGTTTTTCCTCTCTTACTAGCTGATGATGCAAGACAATGGTGGATAAATGAGGGGGAAGGAAAAATTACCACTTGGGAAGAGCTAGTAGAAAAATTCTATTCATTTGTAAATTCTATCCCGAATCCCACGATGGAGAAGATGAGATGTTTACCGAAGGCTAACTGAGGGATTGATCAGCTTGAATCCATATCACGAGTAAATTCATCATTCAAAACCATATGAAAGTGGATGGAAGGACTAAAAAGGTATTATTCCATTCCTGGATGAATGGAAGTTGGAATAAAAGACGAATGAATGACAACATTCTAAACAATAATGAATGGAAGAAATCTGACTATGGAAACCCCCTTAACACTGCTACAGATTCATTCTTCAAAACCCATGATGAACATGACATTGAAGAAGGGAATGAGCTGAAACAAATGAAGCGTAAAGAAGACAATAAGAATGATGAGCAACCTAATAAAAGGGTATGCAAAGCCGAGAAGTTTGAAGCTATAAAATATTTACTAGGACCTAACGAATAATACATTGCTATAAGAAGATGTGAATATAATACTTGGGAAAGAAACGAAGATAGTATGTCTCAAATCTACAAAGAAATTTTTTAGAAAAAGGACAACGGATGGAAGTGACATGAACAGAATGAAGAAGCTGAAAGGAAAAAGTCTAACTTAAAGACTAGCTGAAAGAAAAGTGCTCCTTGGGAAGATAAACACCGGATTGTTAATTATTTTTTATCGAGTCTGTCCTTCCCATACATCCAATAACGACGTATCCGCTCCATACCATACGGCGTATTGAATGTTTGGACGTTATCAATCCTTTATTTTTTATGCACTTTAACATTATTGTCAGTTCTGTCTATACGACGTATTCAACAGACTAACCCGTATTTAGATACTTTTTACAGGGTTTCCAATACGGCGTATCCAGTTTTTATGGATACTGTGTATTGGTCTACCTGTAAGTTTGCAGAGTTTAATTTATTACCGTAGAAACCCGAGATTAGAATTTTGCAATGTTTTTCCTATATTTTATATACACAGACCCATCGCTGCAAAGAAATCGACAAAGTTGGTGAAGTATCAATCATCTGGAATCCTATTTGTGATTGTAGTCATGCTAGACGCATTTACAACACACATCCTTGCTCATAAACTCAACTTGGAGAATCTACTGAGCAAAATATCAGGGGAGTTTCTCATTCTAATTCTTTTAATTCCTATTTTTAATGCTTTATCTATACAACGAGGACGTTGTATAATTCAAGTGAGGGGATGGGAATTAGAATGTATACTTGTCCTATTTTTCACACTAAAATGCTTAAATTATGCTCAAATTTAATTTTTTTCAAGCATACTTATGTGAAATTACTTGTTACATAACCTGCACACAATAACCCTTATTAGATATTGTGAGGATTTAACCTTATCTGTTTCTAAATGTTTACCCAAATTCCACAAAAATATAAGTGTGCCGGTGATGTTGTAGACTTTAAAACTTGGCTTAGTATATCTATTCGAGACCACAATTGATCACTATGGATTTAGATGGAGTAACTTGTTTAAATTAGTAAATTTCTAGGATTACACCAAAAAAGCCTATACATGTTGTTTTATTAACTAACTACACTGGTTAGTTAAATCCCGTATAAACCCTTTGTTTACTCTCATCTTAAGAGTAAGATACCCCTAGAAAAACCAATAGAGCCAATCCTTTAGGGATAACACCAACTGTTTATTTTGTTACACCTTAGCCTACCCTGTTAGATTAAGTCTATTTATCAGTTGCTAGTTGCTTAAAGTGTAAAGTATGTATTTCCCGAGTCTTGTGTCAATTTTCTATCTTTGGTACGGTTGGAAAGAAATTTGCACATTGCAATTGGGAATGTATAAAGTAGTCAAAACTCATGTATTTTTACTACCATCATAATTATTGGTACGTCTGAAGAATAAAGAATTATCGAAGGAATTATCCAGAGTTATTATGATCGTGAAGATGGTGAAATTACACCGAGTTTCGTAGTTAGTATATGAAAAAAACGAAAAAATAGAAAAATTGCAACAAAAAAAGAGGAGGAAAACTTGAAGATAATCATTTCGCAAAAGCTTTAACTGAATGAATTATATCAAGGATCGATTATTCGTTGATACATCTTATAAGTCAACGATGTAAAGTTTTTGTATAAAGTGGTAGATATCGCCACTTGACTTGTTGATATGTCTTATAAGTCCAACGATGGTAAAGGTTTTGTATAAAGAGTGATAGTAGCCACTTGTCTTGTAAAAGATGTAAAGTAATGAGATGATCGGAAAGTTGACCGTTTACAAGACGCCAACATAGTTGTTGTTTTTGATCATGATCAAGACATGAGTAAATAGTTGTAGTCTTTTTCATGGTAACTGGTCTGTGAAAAAGTGTCTAAGCAACTTAAACCTTACGTGTTGGACTTATCCCTATTTGGTTTCATAATTTTATTTAACAAAATTTATTTTTCTTTTCCTAATCATTAACCTTGGGTATTGAATTGAGTCAGCATGTCTATTCCGTCGTACGGCCATGTATGCGTGTTCACTTCTTGTTGGTTTATTACTTTTGGTGAAAGTTAGAAGATTCTACCCCTATATCATTCTTCATCCTAACCCTTAGTTAAACTCGAATGAGGATGTGATCGAACACACATGTTTATTCCGTCGTTACGGCCATGTAATATGTATTCAGCTTCTGCCGTGTTGGTGTGGTACTTTAGTGAAAGATTGTAGAATGATCAACCCTAAGCCTTATAATAAAAACCCATTTTACCTTTATAAACTTGTTACTCCTTAGCTCTAGTGGTGGAGATGTGTATCCTTGCCAAGCCTATGATAGAATACTCGTCACGACTGAGCAATTGAGCGAATTAGTTACATGTTACCACATAGATTAGTTGAGTGATTTGAGTGTTTTCATCTACCTATTTTGTGAGGTGTTTGGTTGTGTACTTGTAATAGATCAAATAAATGCTTAAACGGAAAAATCCTTAGGGATACATTTTCATAAACTTCTAAAGGCTACTTGAGGACAAGTAGGATTCAAGTGGGGGGATATTTGATGACATCAAATAACGTTACTTTTATAGCATCATTTATCCCATGTAAATAACCCATTTAGTTTAATTATTGCAAAGAATTGTTACTTAATCGTTTGTATTTGAGAATTGCAGTAATTATGGAGTACTTGGTGAAGATTAGCAAAAAGGCACGCATTCTGGAGCTTAAACGAAGACATTTGAAGATTACTGTTCTGACATCCAATACGCCGTATCCATCAAGGAAGATACGGCGTATATGTGCCTGCACTTCACAAAAGACCACAAAGGAAACAAGATCCTATACGCCGTATCCACGGAAGACAGATAACGCCGTATTCAAAATATAGAACCGCATAATATTCGAAGATATGAAAGTGGACCGGACTCCCAAGAAACCACCGATACGCCGTATTGACCTCAGTCAATACGCCCTGTCGACCTTATTCTAGACCTTATAAATAGAAAACCTAAAAACGGTTTTCGTGTACTAAAATCATAATTTTCTGTATACCTAAAACTCATAAAAGTCGATTTTTATGAAGAGCAAAGAGGTCCCTTGCAACGTAAGTAATTCCAAAGGAAACAACTTGTAAGACTCCTATACTTCTGTAATACTTTAGTTTTTGGTATTATTCGTTAACTCCGGTTAGTTACCTTAGGCTAAATATACTTTTGTATTGATTTTATGACGTTTGATAAGGCTAATACCCTTCGGCATTAGCTATTATTAATGAAGATCTAAATGTTGGTTTGTTTATCTACGATCTTAATTTATCATTGATTGCTTGTTTATGTTATATACATTTATACTTGTTTATGTACTTCTGTAGGCGACCTATCATTAAACGGATTCTAGTGATAACCCAAGAAAAACCCCAAGTAATCAGATGCCGGTGAGGGCTCTCCATATAGTGATTTACCACATCTAGACCAATAATCACAAAATAATAACCTAAATCTTTTGCCCTTAGATTGTGAACTTAGTTGGACCGGCAGGTGACCCCAGGGATCAACGAGTACATTCTTAATTAATTGATAAAGACTTGGTTAGATGGACTACTAGTTGTGAATTACCATTAACAGTAAAGGTGGGTAAAGTCGCTGTGAGCTAGGGTTTAAACAAGATCACCATTGCTTTAATCCTAGATAGATATAATCACAAATAAGGAATGCTTATGCGGATACGTTTAAATTAGTTGACAGAATTCTCGTATCTATGTCTTAGGAAGAAAGTACCCAGCCCAAAGTCTTAAGAATGATATGCCGCCTCGAGATAAGTAATCATTGCACTAAATAAACAAACCAACGTTGTGTTTGATAATAATGGTTAATATAGTTTTCTTAGTATTGGCTAGACCTGCTTCTTTTACTCTGTTAATTTTTTTTTTGCGTGTGTTACTTTGCTGGATTTGTAAGGAACTACAATAAGCATAACATGGGGAAGACAATTGGTTAACTACATGCTTTGCTTATTGAGTATGAGAAAGGTTTACCTAAAAAGGCTGCTACACCACAAGTAATGGTGATTCAAGGTGGTAAAATCTAGAAATCCAATAAGAAATCACATAAATAATGGGGATTCAAGGTGGTAGAATCCAGAAAGCCAATAAGAAATCGCTTAATGCTAAAGGAAAGGGAAAGGATAAAAGTTATATCCCTAAGCCCAAAAACCCTAAACCTTCTGCTAAAGAGCACCCGGCTAAGGGTGACGCCTACCACCACTACAAAGAGGTGGGGCATTGTAAGAGGAATTGTCCTGCTTACCTTGCTGAGTTGATAAAGTAAAAGAAGCAAGTTAGCACTGCCAGTTCTTCAGGTATCTTCGTAATAGAATTATTTTCTTTTCCTAATAAATCCTGGGTGTATGACACTGGTTGTGGTACTCACATTTGTAACACAAAACAGGGTCTTATAGGTGTAAGAAAGCTGAAACAAGGAGCTCTCTATTTATGAAATTGATATGCTTAATCTTGTGTCAAATATTGATTCTATTTATAATGTTAGCAATAAAAGAGCCAAACACAACTTGGACTCTTCTTTTTTGTGGCACTGTCGTCTTGCTCATATAAGCAAGAAACGTATTGAAAAAATGCAACAAGATGGGCTTTTAAAGTCAACGGATGAAGAATCCTTTGATCAATGCATATCTTGTTTAACGGGTAAGATGACACCGAAAGGGAGAATGATCTTCTTGGAATAATACATATTGATGTGTGTGGTCCACTTAGACATGTGTCAAGAAAAGGTGCTAGCTACTTCATTACCTTTACGGATGATTATAGTCGTTATGGCTATATTTATTTACTTAAACATAAACATGAAGTTTTTTGAAGAATACTAGTAATCTTAAGATCAAACCAAGAACAAGAGTGAGATGTGGGTTGGGATGTTAGAGAGAACTTAGATG
>BQNB010114791.1:1355-21684 GCA_026074375.1 Tanacetum coccineum
TTATTGATTGTTGATTTTTACACTTATTTATATATTTTATATTTTATTATATATTATATATATTTACAGTGTGAATATCAACCAATCACTATTCTAATTTAAGCTAATATTTTTGGTTTTTATGATTTTAATGACAGAAATGAGAAAACCTATGATCTAATAATCTATAGCTAAAAACAGATTTCAAGACCGGATTAATAAGCACTAGTGGATAATAATGAGCACAAATAAGCTAATCAATAAGCAGATTAAGCAAGTAAGCAAATCTACATTAACAAGTACTTATAAAACTAGATATTAAAGAACATAAGATATTAAATGAAAACTTACTTTAAGCTTCAGCTAAACAGAAGCTAAATTCAATTAAGCAGCTACAAGCTCTAGCTTATCCTTATGGATAAGCTAGTAAAGTCCATGGGATCCCTTCTATCTTTGGATCCCCTTCCAAAAGCTTATAATCCAATAACAAGGTAATTAGCTGATTTTAGGATTTAAATAGATTAAATGAACACTTTAGCTCTATCACAAGCTTATAGACTTGTGAGAGCTTATGAGCTTATTAGAAGCTTAGCTAATGATAACATAAGGAAGTGAGGTTTATGAGCTTATAACAGTTTGTGCTTAAAAGAGAAAGAAACTTTTCATTACTAATTTTTGATTACATTAACTGAATTTGAGTACAATGCTTGAAAAAGGAAACGGAAAATGAAATTTTACTTAAGCTAACACTAAAGCTAATTTAAGCTAAAAAATAGAAAATTCAAAGGTGCCTTGTGTGTGTGTGAGGTGTGCTATTTATAGCCAGCTGCTGAAGATTCTAGCCCCTTGCTTTCTTCCCACGCTCCTTCTAATCTTACCCCTTGAATTCCTTCAATGATTGGATCTCTAATCATGTTCGTTGGATCATATTTGTGCACATACGGATTGCCAGCGTGGCAATCCGTGATGTGACTCTTGTGCTTTCTCTGAGAGTGACTCAAGTGTAGATATCCCCATTCCTTGTGCTTCCCTACATCCAACGTGTCCTCTCTTTGATGGGATTGACCAATGAGGCTCTTTGATTACGTGATTACCCTGCCAGCATGTACTTTAGCCCATGAATTTACTATTGCACCCTTTAATTAGTAAAAGCCCTTTGATTTGACCTGTGGTTATGTTGGGAGAGACGGTGAACAGTAAAACTGTTCTTGGCGCCTTTTTATAACTGAAAACGGGTAAAATCTTTTTAAACTTTGAGCAATTGGCAACAATAGTCCCTCTCTTTATCCAAGTGTAATTCATCTTTCTCTTTTGGCACTTTTGGTCCCTAGAGTTTATAAAAGGGTTATGGTTTAGGGTTTTGGGCCGGGTATGGGTAAGTGGGCTTGGGCTTTTGGGCTTTGGATCCGGGTGAGGTTTTAAGGGAAAATAAGGGCCCATTAGGCCTTAGGACCATTTGTGTAAGTTTCTGAAACTTGAGGGACTAGATTTGTAACTTGGGATTTCTTCTAGTGTTGACTTTTCTGACTTTGGCTTCCGGCTCTTGCACACTCTTCCGTTCTCGTATCCGTGTTTGCCCATTTTTGATGGTTTTCTTGTAATTTTTGTCTTATCTGTACCTGCACACACAAAACACAAAAACAAGTATATCTTTGCTATTTTAAGTGTGTTTTTGGTCATTTAGGGTCATTTTTGGTGTTAACGGATATGTGTATTTTACACTTATCACTACTATTAAGAATTACTTTCCCTGGGCCTTCCAGAAAAGGTCCGGCTATGTCAATTCCCCATTTGTATAATGGCCATGCAGATGTAATTGGGGTTAGCTTCTGCTGCGGATTTCTTGGGATGGGTTTATGAACTTGACAACCTCGACATGCTCTTATTAACATTCTTACGTCTCTGTGCATGGTAGGCCAATAGTAACCAGTTCGCAAAGCCTTGGCCATGACGGATCTTGTGCCTGCGTGCATGCTACAAGATCCTTCATGTATCTCTTTTAGAACATAGCTGGCTTGAAGTGGCCCTACGCACCTTAGCCATGGGCCGAGAAAAGATTTCTTGTAGAGGATCCCATTAATAACGGCAAACCACCATGACTTGCGTTTTATTGCCCTTGCTTTCTTCATATCCGCTGGTAGAGTTTCCTCCGCAAGGTAATTGTAGATAGGAGTCATCCAGGTGTCTCCTTCTTCTTCTACCACCGTCAATACTTCTACTTCACTGATGGACTTTTCTTTTAATTCTTCGACAAGTACTTGCTTACTTAAGTGCGCAAAGCTTGTGGAAGCTATTTTGCTTAGAGCATCAGCTTTTTTGTTTTCACTTCTAGGGATTTGTTTAATTGTGAACGCCTTGAAGCCGCCTGTAAGTGCTTTTACTTTTTCCAGGTAACGGACCATGTCGGCCTCCTTTGCAACATACGTTCCGTTCACTTGATTGGCCACTAAGCGTGAATCCACATTTGCTTGAAGGTTTTTCACACCCATTTGTTTCGCTATCCTTAGTCCAGCAATCAAAGCCTCATATTCTGCTTCGTTGTTTGTTGCATCAAACCTGAACCTTAAGGCGTAAGTGAACTCCATCCCTTCTGGGTTTGTGAGTATTAGTCCTGCTCCGGAACCA
Organism: Tanacetum coccineum; assembly: GCA_026074375.1. Classification (NCBI taxonomy): domain Eukaryota; kingdom Viridiplantae; phylum Streptophyta; class Magnoliopsida; order Asterales; family Asteraceae; genus Tanacetum; species Tanacetum coccineum. The sequence goes on from BQNB010114791.1 coordinate 3,960, forward strand.
TCCGTGCAGGAGGATCCGTCTGTAAACAAAATCCATGGTTCAGGGAGCTCTTCTTCCTCTTCCATCGGAGTATCCGGAGAGTCCTCTTCTGGTCTTTCAACTATGAAGTCTGCTAACATCTGCCATTTGACTGATACTCTAGGCCTGTAATGTATTGCATATTCTCCTAATTCAATGCTCCATTTCTATAGCCTTCCTGCTACTTCCGGTCTTGATATTATCTGCTGTATAGGCTGGTCCGTGATTACTATTATCGGATGTGCCTGAAAGTACCTTTTTAGGCGCTTACTAGCATGTACTAAGGCCAACACCAACTTTTCCATCGACGTGTAGTTTACTAAAACGTAGGAGTCTGTGTTTGTACTTTTTATTAGTCACTGTGTAATGAATGACACATACATTATAATTTATGAATAAGATTAAAACCAAAAGAGACCCGATACATTGAAGATGGTATAGACCAATTTTACTGTATGTCCTACTGAATTAGTTTTAAAAATATGCCATCATTTGGTCTTGGATACATGATTTCATTGTTTATTGAATGTTGTTAGGCCCTAGAACGTCCACTCTCTGTCTTAGAATTTTAAGTAGGTTTGTGAAATTAGCAAAACTAAACTTTCTTTTTTCATTATTACCCAGCTGAGACAATGAATAAGATTTACCTAAGTTATTAACACCGACGAAGTGTTTGTTTTAAAGGTGTGACCCTTTACGCAAACTTGCTTCCTGTAGCATATGTTTTTCAAAAGTTCAAAGAACTCATCTTTTTTGTTAACTTGAACCTAGTTGATGAGAATTCCAAATGAAGTATGGAACCGAGCAACAACTGTCATAGAAAGCCCATCTATGATCATTCAATTGGATGGTTTGTTGGTGCAGTCTGGTGTTAGCTACAGGCAGTTTAAAGTATCAAAATGCATTGTTGATTGTTGTATGGTGATGGTAGAGTGTTTCTCCAGTTTCGTTCGAAAACCACCTTGTTGTTATATTATTTTAATAGCCTGAAGTGTTGTTTTAACGATATTTGAAGACCACTTACTTTTTGTAGCTGAATATATGGTAATAGTAAGTGGTGAGCGCCGTTCCTTCTAACAAGAAGGAGTGATGTGTATTTTGTCGGTGAGTTATGGGCTTTTTTGTTTCAGATCTATCCTGTTTTTCTTACTACACTACATTTCCCTGTCGCACTCTTTAGTTTAATCTTTTTTAAGACTTGATTCGATGGTTGGTCTTTGTATATGATGTTTATATATTTTTGTGTGTTTAACATTTTATTTCGTATTTGTTTTATATTGATTGTCTGATTCTTTTATAGTATAGTTTATTATTGTCATAATTAGTTGCCGTTTTCATATATTATGGGTGTATTAGTTTACTTTTAATTCTTATTACTTATTATATGTGTGGTTGCCCTTCTAGTTTTTTTGTTTTTGTTTATCCTGTATATTTGTTGGTTTTTTTTGTTGAAAGTATTATTGTTGTCTGTCTGAAGAAATTTCTATTATCGTTTATTTTTCGAGTTTAAGGGTTTCTGGATACTAGGGTTGTGGTAGGTACGACACCTTCTTCTGAGTTGGCGGTGTGGGTGTGTGATGAAGTGCGCGGTTCATGGTAATGATTTTTGGGGTTTGAGATGTTTGTTAGTTTTTGTCTATAATTGTTTTGATGGTGGTCTGGTATTCCTTTTGGTAGACGGTAGGATTTTTTAGAGAGTGTAAGAGTGAGAGGTTTTGACCTGGGTGAGAGTGGGAGTGGAGTTGTTGTGTATGGTAGTTCTTTTATTTGTTGGTAACGTGGTGTGGTAGAGGTGGGAAGCGCAGAGAGGCAGTGGGTGGGGGGTGAGGTGAGGTTTAGGGGGGTGTGCGTAGAAGGAAGGGCGGTACGGAGGTTTGGTAGGGGTGATGGGGTGGTGGATAGTGCGGGTGTAGAGGCGAGGGAGTGGCCGTTAGTTGTGAGGTGTGGGCACTGGTGAGGTGGTGGAGTGTGGGGGTGGGTGGGGGAGTGTCGCTTGTGGTTATTGGGGCGAACGGGGGGGTGTGTGGAGGGGTGGTGGGGGTCGTTTGGGGTGTTAGTGGGGAGGGGGGTGTATCGGGGATGTGAGGGTTGGTGGTTGGTTCGGTGTGCTGATGGGTGGGGGTTTGGTTGTGAGGGAGTAGCTGGTTGTGAGTGCTGTTTGCTGTGGGTGTGGGGGTGGTATGGGGAGTGTTTGGGGTAGTGGGTGGTGGTTGGGGGTGAGCGAGTTGTTAAAGGGCCGGGGGTTTAGGTATGGGGGGGAGCGGGTTGATGGTGAAGGGGGGTGACGTGTTTGTTTGTGAAGTGGGTGGGTTTGGGTGTTGCGGGGTGGGGCTTGGAGGTGAGCGTTTCTGGGTTTGTTATGGTTTTGTGGATGCGGAGGTGGTGGGTGTTGGGCGGGGCTGGCGGTGGGTGGAGGGTGCCAGTTGGGGGTGGGGGGGAGGGTTGAGGCAGGTGATGGTGAGGGTGAGGAGGGAGGGGTTGAGTGCATTGGGGGGGGGCATTGGCGTGTGGGTGAGGGTGCATCGCGGCCGGTGTGAGGCATGGGATATGGCAAAGTGGGTCGTGTCCTGGAGTGGTTGCTGGTTGGGTAGTCGGTGATATTCAAGGGGGCGGGGTGTGATGAGGCAGTGGGGGGGTGGGGGAGTGCGTGGGAGTGGTGGGGTCGTGGGGTGGGGTTGCGTGTGGCGTGTGTGGGAGCATGTGGTGTGGAATTGGGTGGTAGTAGCAGTAGGTGGGCGAGTGGTGATGGGTGGGGTGGCGTGGGAGTGCCGGCGGGGGGGGGGGGGTGGGGTGGGTAGGGGGTTGCGGGAGAGGGTGTGGTCAATGCGCATGGTGCGCGGTGGATTCGGTGGTGGTTTGGGGGGGAGGTAGGCGCGGGCGCTGTGGATGGTTGGGCACTTTAGGTGAGCGTGGTGGGGGAGGGTCGGTAGAGCGGTGTAACGGTCTGAGTGGGGATGGGGGAGGGGTTGGGGTTTTGTGGGTTAGAGGAGATGAGAGTGTGAGGGAATGATGCAGTCGTTGGGTGTGAGGGGCGGGGGATGGGGCGTGTGTCGGTTGAGGGGGGCTGTTAGCAGGTGGTAGTAGTGAGTGCGCTGGGTTTCAGATGTGTTTGGGGTGGGCTTGTCTAGTGGGGGATTCTATTTGTTTATATTTTTTTGTATATGTTTCTGTTGTTGACTTTGTAGTATAGGGTTGATTGTGGCTGTTCGGGGCTGTTGCCTTTGAGTGGGAGGTGAGGTAGCTAAGGTTGGTTGGGTATGGGTGTAGGGATGTGGAGGCGCGGCTGCTGTGCGGATGGCGTCACAATGAAAATTACAGTATTAACACCGACAGTTTTTTAAAGGTACCCATTACACAAACCTTGCTTTGTAGCATATGTTTTTTCAAAAGTTCAAAGTACGTCTTGTCATCTTTTTAGTTTTGACCAGTTATGAATTCCAAATGAAGTATGGATCAATTGGATGGTCTGTTGGTGCAGCTCTTGGTTATGCCCAGGCATTAAAATACAAACATGTGATTGCTTGTATTGGTGATGGTAGTTTCCAGGTTCGTCAAAACACTACTGTTACATATTATTTAATAGCCTAGAAGTGTTTTTAACGATATTAAAGACCACTTACTTTCAGCAAATGTGGTATAATAAAAGTGAGCCGCCTCTCTACCAAGAAGGAGATGTGTATTTTGACGGTGGGTCTTGATGCGGTTGGTTAGACCACCATTTTTCACCAACTCAATCTCGGTAAAATTGACACTAGAGGTCCTACCATTGGTAACAAAACTCTTTCTATCACCTTTTTGTAATAGCTAATCTGCACAACGTCTTTAGATCAGGTTACTGCAATAACCTCTAATGAATCGAAGTTTACTTCATAGTATTCTTCGAATTGAATATGGTGATGCATAACTAAGGAGTGTTTGGATCAGGTTATAACAGGAACGCAAAGGGCGAAATTACATCTTTTATAGTCCTTCAACGTACCTTTTACATGTAAGTTTTCATTTAATTTCATAAGAGAGTTTAGCAATTGTACATATACAAGTTTTTCAGTTTACATGTTTTTGTCCGTTACAGGTATGTTGGGTACTCTTCTGGTTTTGAAGTTTGGCAAAGAATCATGTTATTTAGTACAAATGAATTATCGTATCTCTTTTTCGGCATCTCATGGTGAGCCACTTTTTTACAGGACTTAAGTGTTCCTACATGCACTTCTTGGTTACTTGGAATATATCATAGGTTGTAGAATTGAAATATGTTTCCGCCTACAATAGACTTTAAAACCAGATATATTTGGATCAGGTCACTACATCAGTGAGGAGTGTTTGGATCAAGTTCGAATAGCAACGAAAAGTGTTTAAAGCGGACTGAAAATGTATTTTTGAGATGACAATGCATTAGATCAGGTATATTGGTGTGGAAAAGAGGCGTGGTTCGAACAGAAATAAAAAAATATATATCAGGTAGGTTTCTCGAATGTATAGTGTATTATATCAGGTAGGTTTGTAGGAATACTATTATATCAAGAAGGTTGGTGTATTACAGCATATGAGTTGTAACACCTCCTCCATTATTTTAAAATAGCAAGCGGAAAACTAGAATCTGGGTGTAATTACTACATAGTACAACAAGTCAATAAGTCAGTAGAAAATGAGCTCTAAAAGAATGGTTGTTCTCAAAAGATACTGATTAATCATTCATTTAAAATCAGAGTTTTACAAAGGCAGGTCCCAAAATCTAGTTACATACAATGTGAATGATAACAAGTTTTAGCCATCTTCAAGTCCATGTCACTTCGTGCTGTAGCTTGCTTAAGTACCTGAGATACATGCTAAAAAGAGTCAACACAATGGTTGAGTGAAATTCATAGGTTTGAAATGTAATAGTTGAATACAAGTCATCATAAGTAATTGTTATAAAAGCAGTGTTATAGTAATGCGTTATAGTGTGATATTGGGTTACGTTGTTATACACCCGTTATTTGTAATAATTGCAACGAATACAATTATCATGGAAAAATGGTATTGCATTTATAATGTATTATTGCGTCTAAACTCATGGCACACAAACTGACTTGTGTATATATATACCCAAATTGATGTGATATATATATATATAGAGATAATGGCCCCCGGTGTAGGTAATTGCCATATACCTATGAAATTCAAATATAGTGTGTTTGGTTACCTATCCGGCTAACACAAACAGGATTCGTCAATCCCGATAGATCTATCCATAATATTCGCGTTCACTCGTAAGTGATTAATGGTCCATGATAATGAGGGACTTTTGGCATAAAGTGATTTAGACATTAATTGTAATGGTATATTAGGATAGCATATAATCTGGAAAACACTTGTATTCATAATTTATAGCATGTATCCCCCTCACGGGTTTATAAAACATTAAAGAGATTTAAAAGTGAGGCTATGAACTAGGTGAGTTCATAGCCCCCATTTCTATCTCCTTGTTTTATAAACTCTACGGGGTGGAATTACATGCTTGTTTTACTACGGACACAAGTGTTTTGTTTTAAACTGTATGCTATCCAGATTATTACCTGCATATTATTGCATAAGTTACCACAGTGCCATCTAAGTCCCTACCATATCATGAACCGTCAATTACCACTATTGTGAGCGCTAGTGTTGTGGATAGATCTATCGGGACTAACAATCCCCACCTTGAATTTCTGGTCACAAGTTGACCATGGTGCATTTAACATTGAGAATAACTTGTAGGTTGTTTTGGCAGACACCCTACCCACTTGGGGCAAAAACAGTTAAGGCTTCGGGGTCATGAGCTTAGTGCAATAATACATGTTTTTGGACTTCGGAATATGTACTTAGTCCTCCATTACTTAAATCTTGTGGTCCACACTTTTACTTATAAACCTATGAATTCACTCAACCTTTGTGTTGACCTTTAGCATGTTTAATTTCAGGTCCTCAGATATAAGCTTGGATGGGAGCCGTGATGGATATCGATGAAAACGGATTCTGTGTTTTAATTAAATTCGATGCAACTTTATCTATAAAAACTTATGTCGTCTTTTGGGATTATTAAGCTTTTGTTTAAAGAACTTATGTAGTATGTCTTTTCTTTTCAAAACTTATGGGACCTAATGTATAAACTCTGATTTTGCTATAATGCATCGAATGTTCTTGTTTAAAACGCCATTTTTAGGTCGTTTCCTATATCTTGATTGTTGTACTTTGACGTAGCACCCCAATGTTACCATTCCGCTGCATATCATATTTTAGGGGTGTTACACATTAATAGGTAATTGTAATAAATATTCCAAAATGAAAGCTGACGACTTTATCACAATCTCAATAGGGAAGTTTGATATAGCAAAATGATAGTAAACAGGCACGTCACGCAACCTGAGTAAATATGTCAAGTCTTAGGAAGATTATATTCTAAAACTTTGGTTCGGAGAGTCTAATATTGTTATGAGTTTGATTGGAAAGTTTGGAATTATTGTATCACCGTTCGGGCCATCATAATTCAGAGGTCATTCAGTAAACGTTTGAGGAACTAGGGCACTTTAAATCGTAAACCCAACAACTCAGTCAGAACGTAATACCAAGATGAAACCTCTTAATATGAAGCTCTCTAGTATTGTGATACGATATAGATTCGGGATATGATTTTTATAAAGCACATCGATGATGAATTATATAATAGTTATAACATAATCGGTTTTAAACGTTTTGCTCAATAACTGGAAATGTTAAGCACGCAAGCGTTAATTAAAGTTATGTTTTGTAAGGTTTTGAATACATTTTTATACTTTTTCAAAATATTACATTTTAGACCTTTAAGAATGAAGAATGGCAAAATATACCCTTGGAGTTTTCATTTTTACAAGTTTGCTCTTTCTAGTTTAAAAGATGTACAAAGTAAACCTTGCACTTTGAAAAGTGACATAATAGACTCTTATAGTTATAACTTTGATAAAATGACATTTTTAGTCCTTTTAGTTATAAGTTTCAGAAAGTTCCGATATATACCCCTTGCATGGATAATATTTATAAAACAAGTCCAAATTTACATGCAAGCTTATTTTAACATTCCAAAAGATAATTGCAGGTTATAGCTTATTAATATAAGCTAAAATAAGATGTTTTAATGTGACGGAAGTTTAAAATAACTATTCGTTAAGCCAGAAATCGAAACGGGTAGAATTAGGGTTTTAAAACGAAAACGCTTAGGTTTTTAATCCAAATTCTTTCAAAAATCAATAAAGTTGTTATATTAACATTAATTAAGCATGTTAGGATAGATTATAACAACATTTAGCCATTATAACTTTTAGATTAATGAAAAACACAAAATTAGGGTTTTGGGTGTACGGTTTTGGATCAAAAATAGAAAACGCATGGTTTTTGAGTTTTAAAACTTTAACAAGAGTATATTTAGGATCATATGAACATTATAAGAGTTTGAAAACAGATTGTAAGCTTATGGAACCTGGTTTTGAGCTTATAGCTTAGAAACGGGTCGAAATCAGGACTTTTAGCTTCGTACGCCTAGAATAACGACTCAGGGGCTTCAAGGCTTCAATACTTCTCTTGGTTATTGCTCTTGGGACTCCTTAGGACTTCCTTGATCAGAGATTTGCTGCCATTATAGGTTATAGAAAGAAGATGTGGGGGATGAGTTAGAATGAAGGGTATGGAACCCTATTTATAGGTGCGAACACCCCTTGGAGCCCAAGAAACTTAGTGCCCAAGCTTAGGACAGGTGGGGGTGATGTGGAAAGGCTAGGGACTGAGTTGGAGAGGCTAACATGTGAGTATGCAATGCTAGGATGCAAGGTGGAAGGTTGTGGAGGTGTTTGTGTGCCACGACTAAGATGAAGCCAACAAGGAGGTGATGCACTTGTTTTGTGGCCATAGAACTCAAAGAGAGCCTTTTAATCTGCTTAGAAGAGAAGGAGGTGAGTCATTAAGGTACTTGGATGAAAAGCTAACTCTTGAAATGGGTCAAAATGAAAGGAAAGAAGTCGCGGGTTCAATAGGGCTTATTAGGGCTCGAATTGAGTTTTTAAGCTTGCATTTTGTGTACTCTTATGATATAATGATAGGTATATGTTCATAAGACTTGTATTTGAATAATTACAACTGATTTGAGTGGTGATTGAGGTTTAAAATGGATAAAAATCGAGAAACGGGTCACAGTTTACTATTTAGCTCGGGTTAGGGTTTCAAACTTGGATTTCTTGTAATGAGAATGAATATGAAGTAAATGACTTGATTATAACTTGTACTTGAAAGATTGTACAAGATTCTTTAGGAAAACGGAGGTGAAACGGCTATTTTGAAGATCATGCTTAATGATTTATACATTATGCTTTTAAGGACTTGTACCTTGACTTAGAGGGAGTTTATATTTAAAATGAGATGTTATATTACTTGTACATATGCTTTAGTAGCTTGTGCATTCACTTTAGATATTAACTTCTCATGAAATTAGGGTTTTAGAGGTATACGATAATGGTTTAAAGCCCGTCTTGATATAATGTTGAAAATAGTACATTATATGAGTAATATACTTTGTAGAAATGATATTAAGATATTGACTTGACATGTTATGATGTCTGCTTGACATATATGTAGATAGGATTGCCATAGGTAGGTTGCGTGAGCTCGTTAACTTTAAATATGCAAGTTACATTGCATATTAAGAGATTTTAGCAAAAAATTCCTTGTGAAAAAGTGATATAATATATAACAAAGAGATATTACATTGGTGAAATTTGTGGGTTTTTATAGTCTCCACCCCTTAAAGAAATATCGTCCTGAGATTTAGTCGAATGACGGAGTTTAAAAGTTCAGAGATTCATTCATGTGAAAGAAATATGAAGTAAGGGATTTGTTTGTACAAGCGGATCACAGATTGAAAGAATGTTGTTTGTACGTATGTCATATACTTAAGCCTACTTATTTATAATTTGTCACTTACAAAAAGAAGCGTCCAAATCCTTGTAACTGAGAATTTATAAATTCATAGTTTGGAGGTTTATAATTTCCTTATTTAAATGAAGAAGCGTCATAATTCATTTCAATAAGATGATTATAAATCATCCTACCTAAGCATAAAACATGATATCAAAAAGGTGGTGTATAGAAATGATATGATTTTTCAAAACCATCGAAGGTAATGAGAAGAATAATGAGACATTAATTGCAATGATGTCCATATTTGTCGTATTCCAATGATAATAAATGTTTCAAAGGTATGAAGGGAGTTATTCAGAGTTGAATATGATAGAATTAATAGAATTGACAAACGATGTCGAGTTTTGATATCACCAGATAACAAGATGTAATGGAATCATCACTTTATACATGTGAAACTTTAGAAGTGTTGATACTTATGCTACGTATCTTATGATAAGATTCTAGATAAAAGCAACAAATGACAAGGATTGTAGCTTGATGTTTGGGGTTTTTAAACTGATGAAGTGTGTTTCAGAAGATTCTAGTGATGAACTAGAATATCCTCGAGAGTTGTTTCTAGAGTAGAAATCCTAGAGTGAACAAAAGTAAACTTGTCTCTAAGTATGCTTTCTTGTGGCCTTGTTGTTTGCTTTTGAGGATTGATTTGCATAACGTCCTTTCTCTCCACAGGCATTACAAGTTATCGATACTGATTGTAGGTTGTTTCTAGTGGCTGGTCTTTTGTTTCTGCAATTCTTGGTCAGATGACATACTCTGTTGCAAGTCCGACACTTGACAGTGCATGGTCCTATGTGATGCAAGGTGCATTTTTCACATAAGGGACGATTTCCAGTATACCCATTGGTGGCTGTATAATCCCTGGAGGTTTCTTGTCTTCTATTCTGCTGTTGGTGGTAGTCATTGTTACGGTCGTTGTTGTTATAGGTATTCTGATAGTTGTTGTTGTTGATGATGTTTCCTTTATCCTCAAGCTTTCGTTTGTGATTATTGGTTTCTTGCACAGAATCATGCTTTATTATCTGATCCATTAACCTCTGGGCTATGTTGGTGGCTTCCTCCAAAGTTTGAGGCTTCGAGGCAGTAATATTTCCTTCAATACTTCTGGGTAATCCACTGATGAAGATTTACAAGAGTTTCTCAGAATTTGGCACCATGTTTGGGCATAAAACTGCCAATTCCTGGAACCTTCTAATGTAAGTCTTAAGATCATTTCCTTTCACGGCCAAGTTGTAAAATTCGTCTTCCATTTTCTTGACTTCGGTTCGAGGGCAATACTTATTGGTTAAGAGCCTTTTAAATTCAGTCTAGGTGATTTGATTGGCTTGATCTATTCTAATAGGTTTAGCGTATAAATTCCACCAAGACAGAGCATCATTGGTTAAAGTACCGGTAGCAAATGTCACTTTGTTTTCCTCGGTACAGTTGCTACGAGAAAATACCGATTTAGTCTGCTCAAACCAGCAAATGAGGCCAACTGCTCCTTCCATACCATTGAAGTAGAAAGGTTGACAGCTAACGAACTCTTTATAGTTTCCCGTTTTTGCTACATGAGTTCCAGTAAGACTGATGTTCCGGTTAGGATTACTAGAACTTGCCATTGTTGCAGCTTGTGCTTTCAGAGCTGCGGTAATGCCATCAGTAATCAGTTGCTGGATGGCAGCCAAAGTTATGGCTGGTGTTTCAGATGTTGACATCCTTTTCGGAAGCATTCTATCAACATAAGACAACATGTAGTAAGAATGGTGATGCTTAAAGAGTAATGCTTATTTTTGAATTTTAAGCATCTAGAGGTTATGGTATGATTCATGATGAAGACGAAGATAATGATGCATATGATGATGACGGAGATGTGATGTAAGAGAGATAAGTTGGTATTATGAAACAATAAGGTATGTAACGGGATTGCCTTTGTATTATCTCATAAACAACTTGCCTTTTTTACTGTACATAGTCAAAATTTGACAAGTATTGTTATTTATACCACACATCCCGTGGCTAGGTTCTAGTTTGTTGATTTTGAGCTTGTAGATGGTATCATAAAGATCCTCCTGATCCGTTTGGTAATGAGCTTGAATTTCCTCAATGATTTGTTCAAGATTGGAAATTCTGAAGTGAGCAAAAGCAATCTTATCCCTTTGCCCTAATTGCTTTCTTTGAAGTTTGATAATCTGGGAACGGACTCTCTTAAGTTCGGTCTTTAGTTCGTTACCATCTTTTTGTATGATCATCTTATCATTAATACGTCCTTCTTCCATTTTCTCAATGCGGTGAAAAGAGAGTTCTTCTAAGTAATTCAAAATATCCTCGATTTGTTCCTCATGATGCTTCAGATGCATCTTAATTGAACTTTTTCCTATTTTGAATAATTGAGGTGGGGTAGGTGTATAAACTGAGAAAGATGGTGATACCAAATTACAGGTTTGATTCCGAGATGGATTAGTAGAAGAGAGTGATGGAAGACCGATTGGCTTCTTAGATGGTAATAGTTCCTCAGGAATAAAGAAATATCGGGGGTCAAATAGTAGTGATGGTGGTAACACTGGAGATGGAGTTAAAATAACTGGTGGAGTAATATGATTTGGTGGTGGAATAGGTGATTCTTTAGCATAAAATGCTTGCACGTCCTTCAAATACGGATTATTATAGAAAATTGAGGATGTTGGTGGGATCATATCATCCCTCAAATCTTCTGAAGAGTTAAAAGAAGTGCTTCCTGATGAAGCTGGGAAATAATCGGATGAGACCAAAGTATAGTTAAGAATATTCATAGAGGAAAAAGTATCCTTAATATCGGAAGTTAAGTGGTCGGGAGAAGACATCGTTCTGTTAACAACCCAGTTGTAAATAACATAAGTTATTTATATGATAATATAGTAGTTATGTATCTTTACATACTGTTCTGGGAATGCAGTGGCACGGAGGATTTTGATGGCTAAAAAAAGAAATGTGGTTATAGTTAAGGTTTTGACCTTGTTCTCTATAACCATGGCGCTGATACCATTTTGTAACACCCCCATTTTTACATATAGCAGCGGAAGCTAATCTGGGGTATTACTTCATAGTACAACAGTCTTAATTATAGAAAACAACACAAAAGAGACATTTTGGAAAAATTTAGTTATCATTCATTATAATCAGAGTTTTTACAAAATGTAGGTCTTAAAATCTAAAACATAAAGTGTGAATGATAACAGTTCAGCCATCTTCAAGTCTGAGCCACTACGTGCCATAGATTGCTTTAAGTACCTGAGATACATGCTAAAAAGAGTCAACACAAAGGTTGAGTGAAATTCATAGGTTTATAATTAAACAGTTTGAATTCAAGTCATAGTGTAATGATTGTACGAGCACAATTATTATGGAAAATGGTATTACTGCATTATGGTATTGTATAATTGCGTTTCGTTTCGTCTAAGCTCATGGCACACAAACTGACTGGTGTATATATATACCCAAATTGATATGATATATATATAGAGAGATAATGGCCGTCGGTGTAGGTAATTGCCATATATCTATGAAATTCAAATATATTGTGTTTGGTTACCTATCCGGCTAACACAAACAGGATTCGTCAATCCCGATAGATCTATCCACAATATTCGCGTTCACTCGTAAGTGATTAATGGTCCATGATAATGAGGGACTTTTGGCATATAGTAACTTAGACATTAATTGTAATGGTATATCAGGATAGCATATAGTCTGGAAAACACTTGTATTCGTAATTTATAGCATGTATCCCCCTCACGGGTTTATGAAACATTAAAGAGATTAAAAAGTGAGGCTATGAACTCACTAAGTCTTTGAAAAGTAATCACATTGTTATAAGATAAACGAGTATGTAAAAGAGTTTGTAACAAGCATGTATCCCCCTCGCGGGTTTATAAAACATGTAAATAAGTAAAGGCGAGGTTATGAACTTCACCTTAATAGGTAGTTGTAATAAATATTCCAAAATGAAAGCTGACGACTTTATCACAATCTCAACAGGAAAGGTTGATATAGCAAAATGATAGTAAACAGCCACGTCACGCAACCTGAGTAAATATGTCAAGTCTTAGGAAGATTGTACTCTAGAACTTTGGTTCAGAGAGTCTAATATTGTTATGAGTTTGATTGGAAAGTTTGGAATTATTGTATCACCGTTCGGGCCATCATAATTCAGAGGTCATTCAGTAAACGTTTGAGGAGCTAGGGCACTTTAAATCGTAAACCCAACAACTCAGTCAGAACGTAATACCAAGATGAAACCTCTTAATATGAAGCTCCCTAGTATTGTGATACGATATAGATTCGGGATAGGATTTTTATAAAGCACATCGATGATGAATTATATAATAGTTATAACATAATCGGTTTTAAGCGTTTTGCTCAATAACTGGAAATGATAAGCACGTCAAGCGTTAATTAAAGTTATGTTTTGTAAGGTTTTGAATACATTTTTATACTTTTTCAAAATGTTACATTTTAGACCCTTGAGAATGAAAAATGGCAAAATATACCCTTGGAGTTTGCACTTTTACGAGTTTGGTCCTTCTAGTTTAAAAGATGTACAAAGTAAACCTTGCACTTTGGGAAGTGACATAATAGACCCTTATAGTTATAACTTTGATAAAATGACATTTTTAGTCCCTTTAGTTATAAGTTTCAGAAAGTTACGATATATACCCCTTGCATGGATAACGTTTACAAAACAAGTCCGAATTGCCATGCAAGCTTATTTTAACATTCCAAAAGACATTTGCAGGTTATAGCTTATTAATATAAGCTAAAATATGAAGGTTTAACGTAACGAAAGTTTAAAATAATAATTCGTTAAGCCAGAAATCAAAACGGGTCGAATTAGGGTTTTAAAACAAAAACGCGTAGGTTTTTAATCCAAATTCTTTCAAAAATCACTAAAGTTGTTATATTAACATTAATTAAGCATGTTAGGATAGATTATAACAACATTTAGCCATTATAACTTTTAGATTAATGAAAAACACAAAATTAGGGTTTCAGGTGTACGGTTTTGGATCAAAAATGGAAAACGCATGGTTTTTGAGTTTTAAAACTTTAACAAGAGTATATTTAGGATCATATGAACATTATAAGAGTATGAAAATAGATTGTAAGCTTATGGAACCTGGTTTTGAGCTTATAGCTTGGAAACGGGTCAAAATCGGGACTTTTAGCTTCGTACGCCTAGAATAACGACTCCGGGGCTTCAAGGCTTCAATCTTTCTCTTGATTATTGTTCTTGGGACCTATTAAGAACTTCTTGAGCAGAGATTTGCTGCTATTGTGGGTTATAGAAGAAGATGTGGGGGATGAGTAAGAATGAGGGGTGTTCGCCCCTATTTATACCCATTTTGGAACTTGGTGGCCAAGTTTAAGCAATGAGGTGTCATATTTCTTTAGTAGCTGAGTTAGGGAGTCTACAAGGGTGATATGGAGGGTCTAGGGTGGTAGAGAGGTGATGTGGAGGTTGGTTTGTGGTGGTTTTGGATGCGACAAGACTTAAGGAGCAAGGGAGGAGATGTGGCTCATCCTAGGACCAAGGAATGGTGGTAGAGCAACTTGTAAGCTGATTAGGGAAGCAAGTAGGTGAGTCATAAGGTGATTGGTTGCAAAGAGTAGCTTCAAAATGGGTTAGTTTGCAAGAAATGGGGTCGTGGGTTCGCTAGGGCTCATTTAGGGTTTATGAGTTTGATTTTCATGTATATTTGTGATATAATGATAGACATATGTTTGCAAGATTTGTATTAAGAGTTATTAACAAGATTTGATAGGTGGTTCAGGTTTAAAATGGGTGAAAACAAGTAAACGGGTCAAAAGTTTTCATTAGGGTTCGATTAGGGTTTTTTGGATTTAATTCTTGTACATTGTTGTTAATATGATGAAATGATGATGGAATGTGATTTATAATGTTGTAATTTATGTTATTACAACTTTATTGGGTAGTGGTTGAGGTTTAAAATGGATAAAAATCAAGAAACAGGTTACGGTTTACTATTTAGCTCGGGTTAGGGTTTCTAACTTGGATTTCTTGTAATTTCATGAATTGAGAATGAATATAGAATGTAAATGAAGTGCATGACTTGCTTGTAACTTATACTTGATGGATTGTACAAGTTTCCTTAGGAAAACAAACGAGTAAACGGGTCGAATGATCCATTTAGGTATGTTTAGGGTTTCTCGGATTCAATTTACGTATAAATGAAATGAGATGATGAAATAACGATGAAATAGGATTGATAAGGTTGTAATATAAGTTATTACAACTTATTTGAGTAGTGGTTGGGGCTTACAATGGGTATAAATCAATAAACGGGTCACGGGTTACTATTTAGCTCAGGTTAGGGTTTCTAACTTGGATTTCTTGTAAATTCATGAAATGAGAATGATTATGGATTGGAAATGAGATGCATGACTTGCTTGTAACTTGTACTTGATAGATTGTACAAGATTTCTTAGAAAAACGAAGGTAAAACGGTTATTTTGGATATCGTGCATTAATGACTTGTACGTGGATGTCACGTATGGTATTTAGAGGGGGTTCGAGCTTAGGCTTGAGGTAAATGTGGTATTTCAGCCACATTCCATTGTTCTTAAACGTTTTTTGGTGTAATATATTTAACCGGGGACACATTGTCCCTTTTACCCAAAAAAAATTATGCATTAAAGACTTGTACCTTATTTTGGAGGGAAAGTATATTCAAATGAGATGTTATATGACTTGTATATATGCTTTAGTAGCTTGTACATTCGCTTTAGATATTAACCTTTCATGGAATTAGGGTTTAGAGGTATACGATAACGGTTTAAAGCCCGTCTTGATATAACGTTGCGAATGGTACATTATATGAGTAATGTACTTTGTAATAATGATATTAAGATATTGACTTGACATGTTATGATGTTTGCTTGACATATATGAAGATAGGATTGCCATAGGTAGGTTGCGTGAGCTCGTCTACTTTAGTTATGCAAGTTACATTGCATATTGAGATATTGGTAATGCAAGTAATGTAATAAAGCGAAAAATTTCCCCGTACAATTGTGATCATAATAAAATAGGTTGATTTTGCATTTGATGAAAATTCTGGGTTGTTATATATATATATATATATATATATATTCATATTAATATATCGTATACTATAATATATCTATATATATATATATATTATAAATATATTTCTATATTTGCTTGTCTACTAACTTTGTTTTATAGCACGCATCCATAGCTCGATTCCTTGGTTTCCCAAGCGAGGGGAGCATACACCAAGGGGGAGCACTTGCAATTTAGTCTTTATTTTTTTACTTTGCATTCGTTACCAAGTCACTTAGCATTATATTTTGTTTTTTTTTTTCTTATTTTTTTTTTTTTTTAATCAAAACAAGACTTGCAAGGAAGGCCTCTATCAACACTTTTTGCTTTGACAAAAAGGGGGAGAAGAGATGTAAACTCATCCACTACTAAATACTTATTTAGTAACTTTTATTTAATAAGCATGAGTTTATATTTTGTCATCATCAAAAAGGGGGAGATTGTTAATACAAATATTCGCGCAAAAAAGATATTTATATTTAATGATCTTTATGTTTAGATAATAACAAATATAATGTCATACTACGTATAAAGCTTACGTACGACACTATTTAGTCGAATAGTTTAACTTGACGCCGACAAATCACTTAAGGTATGAATATGGCATTATTAAACATAGTTAATGATCAAAGAAAAATATTATCATTTGTATAAACCTTTTTTAATCAAATGATTAGTTAACACATGATTAATTATAAGCTAGTTATGTTAATCATGCAAGATAAAATAAGACTAACCATAAGTGCAAACAATCTTTCTAAATCTTCTCAAATCTAGAAAATCTTTCCTTATTGATGATAAGAAATATTTTGTATAGATTTGGGGTTAATCACAAAATGACAAATGTTGTCCCAGCGCCACCAACGGATCCACCAAATACACGGGATGGATCTAGCATATGGTGGATCCGTAAGTCGTATGGACCAGTTGTTTGGGAAAGATTTGAATTTTAAATTGTTGGCTATAAATAGCAACCTTAAGTCTTCATTAGAAGACAACTCTTGACAAATATTTTAACACGCATCTTTTATATTGTGTATATTCTTTGATGATTATACTTGTTACATAATCCATTACAAGTGATCAACTCATTTCACTCTTTAGTAAATAACACTTACGAAGACGTCAAGTTTCAAGTGTTAATAGTTTAGTTGTGTCATTACAATTGTAATAATCATTTATCTTGTATATCTTATGTTGTGAGTTGTGTATATCATATGTGTATGATAGGTTAGTATTTAGGCCATTTAATACATAGAGTGTTAGATTGATTCTATCTTGAAGTAGAACTCGTATTAAGCTTAGTACCGGAAAAAGTGTAAGCGACGTGTATGGTTTTCTCCGCCTAAAGGGAGCTTGTTGACATAGTGAAGATAACTTTCAAGTTGGGTACTTAGGGAGTGGAGTAGGGCGAAGAAGAGTTTCGTAGCCGAACCACTATAAATCATTGTGTCATCGGTTTAATCTTTCTTATCTATACTAGTTCATACTTCATAGATAACTTATTTACATATTGCATTGCTATCATATACACTTTTGTATATCTCTTGAGTTCACATTAGTTGACAATCTAAGTTTTATTTTTAAAACGAAAAAAACTATTCAACCCCATTTCTAGTTTCTACAATAACAAGTACGATAAAA
>BQNB010114792.1:0-21684 GCA_026074375.1 Tanacetum coccineum
ACGAAGCTCGGGTTCGACTACGTTTGGAGCACGTCGTCTATTTCGACGTCTCGAAATGGTTACGGGTGAATTATTTGGATAATTGGAAATTCTAGTGCGCATGCACTACACAAATAAAACCGATAAAACAAACAAGGAGAAATTTATACAAAAAATATTTTTATTTCACCGAATAATCAACAAACTTAGGGTAACTCCCTTAAGTGAAACTCACAAGCAAGCGGGGGATGTAGTGGGAGCAAATCGCCTTAAAAATGTTTGTCCATTTGGGTCATAGTTCCTTGGAACAACCCTCCTTATACCCACCTTATAGCTTATTTCACAAAAGAGGTGCGCCTTTTTCGTAAGTGACACAAGACGGTTATTTTTGTTGTTTTTCCTATTTTTTTGGTATTTTTGATTACTTGATATATATTTTCACAAAAATTTGAGAAAATAAAAATATTTTTGTATTTTTATAGAAAAATATTCACAAACGGGAATTATAACTTCACGGGGAAGGGTCTTTAAATACTAATCTTTAAATGGAAACACGAAAATCGCTGCACACGTCCCCGGCAGCGGCGCCAAAAATTTAATCCGCTCAAAAACCACACACACAAGCAAGTATGTGTAATTAAGAGGCGAAATCAATTATAGTATAGTAGTATACGTATTCCAAAAGATTAAAGAAGATTGCTTTTGACCAAAGCAATTCCTAAAATCTCCCGGGACGTTTGTCTTTGGCGAAGTATGAATAGAAAATCGGTTTAATTTGTGATCGCGAATTTGAATAATTCAAAGATTTGATTTGGTTTCTATTTCTATAGCTAAAAACGCATAAAACATGAAAAGGAAAGTAAACGACTAAGCAATTACGAAATCAAACACAAAAACGTTAATGGGAATGTATAAACACGTAACAAATAAGCAAGTATATCAAATTAAAGACCTACGAACGCAAATTTAATTTCTAAACCTTCTAAATAATAAAAGAAAATTTTCGGAAAAAGAATTTTATTTTTTTGATTTTTTAAAGTTTTTAAACAAAATAAATGCAAGAAAAATACTAAACTTAGAATTAAAAATGCTATAAAAATACTAAAAATTACTTATGATGTGAAGAATGCAGGAAAAATGATGGCTGAGAAAAAGCTTAAACGAATAAGCCCTGAAAAATCTTTTAAGCACTCGAAGTGCTTATTTTAAAAGAGAACCCAAAAGATGTTAAATTTATTTTGAAAACAACATTGGACGTAAAAGTCCCAAGGGCGCTATTGGTTAAAAGTGTGTGTGTTAAATTCGTTTGGTATGGAAGGTGAGGTCATAGGTTCGAACCTGTGGCTTCCCTTTTTGAAATTTTTTTTATTTTTCAAATCTTTTTGAACAAACTTATTAAACAGATTAATCTCAACAACTTTTGTGAAGACAACTTTTTTCAAAATCACAAATAAGCTAGAAAACAGCTTATCAAATAGACAGATATGACTTAATATTTTTTAAAGCTTTTATACTAAACTTAAGAAACTAAGAAGCTAGAATAAGCTCAAGCCTGAGTCAACTAAACTACAAACAACTTAAAACAAGCCTAATAAGCAAGACTGAGCAAGATTTAGGCATATACAATAAGCCATAAGCTTAAAGAAACAAATAAGAACTTTGGGGTAAAACAGATAACCAAACAATCCAAAAAGGCACCTTTGAGCTTAATTTTAAGCAAGAAGATGGAACCTTATGGCTTAATGACTAATACCATTGGAAGATATGGTAAAGATATTATCAAAATCAAAATTATTTTGAAAAGCAAATAACAAAGAAAATGTATTGAAAAAGCTGCTTATTCAGTTTGAGTATTTTTGGTTTTTTTTCAACTTTTTATCAAAACTCTAAAGGACTAAATTGCAGGCTTAAAACAGATAAGCAAATAAACTATTTAATCTAAAATAAGTCCTAACAGATCTAAATTAACCTATATGCTATGTGTGCACTCAATTTCAAAACCTAACTCCTACTTAAGCTACCTTAAATTTAAGATTGAAAATGACAATAAGGCCTTTTTGCTTGCTGATGCAGTTGACAATTTTTTAGCCTAAAACACAAAACCAAATGATGTAGTCTTAAGGACTTGATTTCAACATCTTTTAAACACCAAATCATGAACAAAAATAGCTAGAACATATTTAAGCTAAAAGAACCTAAGAATCTGAGCTTAAGACCACAGATTCAAACAACTTACACACAAACTTGATTTAACCTACAAAGACCTTAAATCCTACCTTATAAACTTTAAATATAATATTTAAATTCAATTCAAAGAACCAAATAGCTCTTGACAGCACTAACTTAAGTTAGTGCTGTCTTGAGCCAAACACCCCTTTAAATTACTTAAATTCATATTTAGCTTATAAGACTGAGAATTAAGGTGTAAACTTCAAATACCAGATACTATATAGCTTATAAAAGACCTAATGAGCAAAGAATAACAAGCAAACAGATTATGCTAATATTTTTTGGATTTTTAACTATTTTATATCAAAAACTTTATAAGATGAGATTTAAACTAACAAATGGACTCAATAAGCATCCAACAACAATAATATGCATTAATAAGCTACTCTAACTAACAAAAACAAGAAATAAGCCTGAATAGCAAAATTAAGCTATAAATTGAAATTAGATTACAAACGCTTTGCTCAAACCAGGCTTAATAAATTGCTCCAAGAGCTTATCTACAAAGCTCCAACTTATCTAGGATAAGCTGGTGAGGTCTTGGAAGCCCATCCAAGTCTAGATTCCCTTCCAAAATAAGCTAAGGTGTAATTTGAGGTGGATTTTGAGTATTGATAAGCTCAGTTTGAGCTTTGAGAGCTTAACTGAGTAATTAGCTAGCTTATTAGTGATTATAAAAGCTTATTGAGCTTATTAGAACAAATAATGGCTATCAACATAATTGTAATTAAGTAAAAAAACTCGAATTCAACTACTTATACAATAAGAAAACTTAACTTTTATTGATTATAATAACTAAGTACAAGCTTTTAATAGAAAGTTTACATCAAATTCAGAAACATTAAGCTAAAAAAGTTACAATAAGCTAAAAATGACTAATTAAGCTAAACTACACTAGATGCTCCAACTGTGTGTGAGAGGCTCTTTATATAGGCACGGGATGATGCTTCTAGACCTCTAGGACGCTCCTCCACTTTAAATCTTGGCCCTTTAATCCTTGATTGCCCTCCAAGTATTTGATCTAAGCGGTTGATAGTCCTCCACGCATGATTAGCCAATGATTGGCATTGGGATTGCCAGCGTGGCTCCCATAGGCGTCATTGCGTGCGTCATAAGCTTCTAGAAAGGTTAACTGTCATTTAAAGAAGGGTGAATTTAGGTATAAAAGGTGCAGGGTAAAAGGGGGACGAAGGGTGAACAGTAAAACTGTTGTCAAACACGCAAAGCAAAGTTCATATCTGATCATTGTATTCCATCATAGAATAAGGATATTCAAATACTGTGTCTCTATCTGGTAAATTGCATTTTGTTAACTGTTGCATCTGACTTTCTTCTTCAATAATATGGGAAAAACATTATAACAGCTTAAGGTAGAGTATGTGCAAACAATTCAGAAACTTTATTTAACAAATTTCATGTAGTTCTTTCAAGATACCAACTCATCTCAAACTTTTAGGTGGTAAATCATGTTCCTAGACTAAACATTATGAATAATAACGTACCGTAGTCGTATTTAGCGTGTGAAGTATGATGATGGATTTTGATTATTGCATTCCACTTTTTGTTTCAAATTGACCTTTGCAAGCCATCCTTGGAGAAAAGTTTAGTTTTAAGATTAAAAAACTGTCTCAATTACAACTACAACACCTATAAAACTCCTTCCTCCCCAAAACTTCCTTCCTCCCAAAGCCTTTCTTGTACAAAAGAACGCAGCTAAAGACAGGTTGTATGTAGTTGTTGCATTGCACCCGACACACCGTTTCCATTTCCCCACAAAGATGCATCGTTTGGTGGAACCCATAAATCTAAAAATATAATAGTAACAAAGATAAAACATAATACACTGGTATGGAAAAGAGTGAAACATTGCTATGAACATGGCTACATGTTTTTCAACAGATGTAGCTGGAACAAATTCAGTCACATTTTTTTGTCGGACAAAAACTCGGCCCACCCTTTCTGAAAGCATAATCAAATTGGTATATTTCACAGATGATTCTCGTTACAGTTAAAATGTGTCACTAAGTGAAAATTCATTAAGTCAATTCCTAACCTGTGATTTGTTAAGCCTGAAGGGATCGATAAAACGTTGCCAAAGTGTGAAATAATCAACTTTTCTTTCTCTTCCTCATTTCCCTTGCTCAACCTTTTCCTTAACTGCAAGAGCTACATTCCACATCTTGTTGGAATTTCCAGGTTCTTCTGTTCAACAACAATCGCTTTCGTTTTGACCACTTACGTTCAATTTCACACGTCAACGTTTGTAATCTGCTAAGCTCCCCAAAAAGTACATAATTGTTTGAAATGACGACTCCATCCGAACAAAATAAATCTTTTTTATATAAGATAACCCAAACACCTTGAACATGAAGCACCTGAAAGAAGCTTACCCAAACACCCCCTTAGACTCGACCCACTTTTCAATTGCAGGTAAAAGGCCAAGTAACTTCATCACCCTATTTCTTCCTTAACTTGACCCTTTCAATTTACTCTTTATGATGGTCTAGTGTCTATTGATAGATGTCTACATACCAAATATTAAGAAATATTTTCAATACTGATAAATGCTGATATGTATCTTTCCTCTTAAGTAATACATCTACGCAATTCTTTTTACCAAATTTCTTTTGCCTTTCTTAGACGGTGAAACAGAATAGGAAACTGTAAAATCGAAAAAGTATTTGAGAGAAGAAATAGAGATGGTGTTGATAGTACGATGATGAACTTACCTGTAGCATATGGCCAGGGGAGATCATTATCAGCGTGCCCAAGAATGTCTGCATTCGGCGACAAACCTGCACATATGAAATGAATACAATATGTAACAACATAACCAACAATAAATAGGAATGCATGAGAAGACAAAATTTAGGGTACCTTGAAATAACAACGACAACTATTTTCCATACCCTCGCGCCCTACAGTTGGTCAAAAATAGTTAGTGAAAATGTATCAAACCTGCCATGTTCTGTGAGAAACCACAATCAAAAAGGAAAATAAAGCTTACATAGATTGTCATCATCGGGATCGGAAGAACCACAAGGAATTTCATCTGACCTTACACTTCCATTATCTTCAGCAGAAACATATGGAATAGGTAGACTACAAACTCTAGGAACGACTTTACCACATGATCATGCTCTAGATTTGTTACCCTTGCAGAAGGTGCCTGAATATAGATACTCAAGTATGGTGAAAAGAGCAGACACATGCTCGGTTTCTTCATCACCTGGACTTCCATCTTTAGTTCCTTCTCCAAAAAATCTTGACCCAAAAACCATCCGCCTTAAAGTTTCCACAGTAGTGTTGACTTGCATATCGAATGTTCACTAATCCACCATCAATTAGTGAACTTTATCTCTCTATTTGATTGCATATGTAAGAAAGCAAGTGATTGGCTTCTTCGTCTCATTTTGGTTAGAGCCATTTATGTACTGGTAAGGAAAGGATGTTCTGGTTTAGGATTCTTCTCATCTTCTACCATTGGTTCCCCAAAGGAGACATGATAGCTGAATGATAACCTTCACTTATTAAATAAGCAGACATGATTTCAGGCCTTGATGCAAATAGTGCATCTTGATTTTTCAGAAACTCACATGCTATGTTTGGGGAGGAGAATCAGTACGAAAAGCATTCGCAATATTAGAATGGGCAACTGCAATCGAAAAAAACAAAGTTAGTAAACGTGCATATAAAGCAAAATTAAAACGAAAAAATGGACGCACACTTACACACTGATGCATTGATACTGTCGACGTTTATCGTTAAACTCAGACTCATCAGAACCGGTTCTGACACGCAGATTCAGTAGCTACAACAACTTCCTTCCAGAAAACTATAGAACGACAAAAAAAAGAAAATAAAAGCAAACTATAGATAGGCAACGATAAAGATACAGGCGTGCGAAATTGAGCTACCACACTTAGCCCGTTGACAATAAGAAATGGGCCTTAGGAGAAACGACGTCGTATTAAGACAAAAGTAAGAAAAAAAGTTGCAAAGGTACTCAATTTAAGCTTAATGCCGTCCTTTTATTTATTTTCATGAGAAGGATAAGTAAAGTTGACCTGTTTGGAGAGGGTTTAACATGAACAACAAAACGTTGATAGATGCTGTAACCATAAGCTTTTTGTAGTTTCCCATCATCAAACATGCTTCAAGAGGCGGTATATCGGGTTCTTTGTTCAAGGTGACTCGAGTATGATGTAACCAAATCACTAAGGATCAAACAATAGAACACATTACTCTAATACGCTTGTGCGCCAAACACGCTCATAAGCTTTGTAAAAGGATTACAATACATAAAAGAGATAAAACTTGTTTACTAACCTTGTGACATCAAGTTCTCATTAGATTCCACATTCCACGGTTGTAGATTCAAAACCATCAATACCGACTGTATGACTTACCATTGGCTCTTCTTCAATGGTTACTATATAAACCTCCGATTTTGCAATGACCAAAACACCAAGTAATATCATAACCTTAAAATAATAATATATCAGCTAACAGCATAGTCATAACTATAAACTGTTTCATATTTATAAATTGCAAAGATTATTACTGCGAAACTCAAACCTCTTAAAACCAAACCAAGGCAAATTTCCCCAGGCCAAATCACATCATATTACTACAAAAAAGAAAATAAAAAACATCCCACAATTTACAAATGAAAACCAAAATTAAAAACCCAAACACTTGTTATCATATAAAAAGTCAAATAAACCATCACCTGAAAACCAATATTGGATGAAGCAATTGGTGTTGTAGTTGAAGATCCTTTTGAATTCGACATCATCATCACCAAATTAATTAATTTTAATACACTAATTTCTGAAATTAGGTTTTACTAAAACGAATTTGGGGGTTTTATAAAAGAGGGGAAATTGTAAATTTAGTCCATTATATATGGTTTGGTTTCGAATAGATTAATGGAATAATAACTGTGTAATGTCGATTAATGCAGGTGTAACAGTCAATTTTAAGGACATTGAAGAGGAAGGATGCAGATGAAGGGGTGGAAGCTATTAAGGTACCCTACACACTCATTATAATACCCCTGCACATTTAATTAAACAACTGAAAATTTAGAGATAGTAAGATTAAATATCCATCATTAAGTGTGTCAAAAGACATTGTTTATCACTAAAAATGTGTCATGAAAATTAGTGTGTCATTACGAATGTATCACAAAAGTTAGTGTTTTAATATATACGTGTCAAAAAAATTAGTATGATAAACATAGTGTGTCAATAAAATGCTCTACAATTTTTGGTGTGTTATTACGAATGTACTGAAATTTTAGTGTGTCAGTATATAAGTATCAAGAAATTTAGTGTGTCACTACAAATGTGTCAAAAAATTGTGTGTCACTAATGAAACTAGAAAATGAAAAAAAAACGTTTGAAATTTGTCAAAAACTATGAATTAATTTACCACATTTATGCTTCATTAATGAGTATTTATGCTATTAACTTTTCATATTAATTAACTAAAATACCATCATCAACTTCATCCATTGATCAAAATGCATTCAACGATTTAGAATCCTTCATATCCTTCCTATACTAAATCTCATTCTACATAGAATCCAACATAAATATATCATATATTTATATATTAAATAAGGTAATATATATATATTTTATATATTATATAGTATTTATTATTATTATATATATATATATATATATGTGTGTGTGTGTGTGTGTGTGTGTGTGTGTGTGTGTGTAAAGATTGAGTACACCAAATTTAATTTGAAGTATTTATGACTCAAACTCATTAAAGGCCATAAACCCCATCCTGTGTATTTTCCCTCATAAACCATACACCTGAGTAAATTATTTACATTCGAGTCTAAATTAAATGCCTAAAGCCTCGTGAGTTTCCCCTCATATTCAATACAACTGGCGGTTTCAAGCATCATCCAGTTCTAATGACCCAGAATGCAAAAAGATCATGGAGTTATACATCATTAAATCTTGACCAAATTAAAATTGCAAAATCAATATCTACATGAATCCCAGGTATCTTCTAACAATTTTGTTGTATCTTTAATATTTGATTTTGGGTTTCACCAATTTATGAATTATAATGTTTTCTGCTTTCTATTTTGTTTTAGAAATTATGATGGTTTACAATACCATAAGTTTGATGAATATGAAGGTGAATTATGAAATGTGGTGAAGATGTTGTGGTTCATGGCTGGATGGATTGGTGCCTACCATGTGTTTGATGAAAGTTCTTATAGAATTTGGTTTGGGGTAAGCTTTCAACTTTTGTTTCCTTTAACTTCAAATCGAGTCTTAAACTAAGGTTTGCGGATATGTGTCTTTGATTTTAAAGTGTTTGCTTGAAATGACAAAGTACTTGAAATAGCTTTTTTGGGTCAGGATGTTTAGGTATATGTGAAGCACTTTAAATTACAAGGTATAAGATTGTTGTTGCAAGTCTATGGATCATAGATTTTGTGATTTTTATGTGATTCAAGATTACTTCAGATTTGTTTTTATTTAAAGCATGTATTGGGATGCGATATAAACTATTAGTTATGATATTTGTTTGCATCATTGGCATGCCAGTCTTTAACTATGATGTATAAATATTATAGGTTGATCACATGATTAAATACGTGACAAAATTTCAGCGTGTTGCCACGGGCCATCCATAAAGAGTTTCATACTTTGAAGAAGATAATGGTCGATGATAGAAACAAGTCATTATGGCTCAAGCAACAGATAAAGCTTCTTACCAATGGATATCAGGTAAAAAATCCCGGTTCTATAAACTTTAAAATTATTTATTCTGATTCTATATTGAAGTGACTAACACTCCATCGTTGTAAGGAGTCCCACCTCTGATTGAGTCCATTTTAAACATACCCACACCAAAGTTGTGTAATTGTTGTCCAACTTCATACACAGGATAAATAACAGTTAGACGTTAAGGTGGAAAGTCTGACCATTAAGTTAGCAATGGAAAAATATAGATCATAACTAATCTCAAACATGTCAAATGGGTCTGATAAAACAATTCCATTAATACGAGAAAGTGTCAAATCGGTCAAATGGATCAAAAGTGACAAAGGTGTATTCTTAATGGATACAACAACCTAATTTGCTTTATTCAGATCTTAAGAAATACTGCTTTATTCATAACCTGGTTTATTTTACTACTAGAATTTCATGATTAGGTTCAACGGATATCACTTTGTTTGAACGAATAAAAGTGTCTATGGAACAACACGAGCCAACATGTTCTAAAATGCGCCAATAAGTTAACTTTCTGACCCGCCAATTTTACAGGTTTTGAGATCTTCGTTTGAGGGTCGAGGTATTTTCAAGAAACCAGTAAAAATGACTAAACAAGTTTAGGCAAGTGCAAGGTTACATACATAAAATTATAGTTTTTGGCTGAGAAAAGTAAGACAAGCCAAATATAGGAATAAGGACAAAGGGCTACAAGCCTACAAAGATGAAGAGAATAGCAAAGAGACCTAAAAATTATTTCCTCAATAGTATAAAGGTCAAACAAATATATCTTCATTAGTAAGTCAAAACAATAAAGAAGTAAGTTGTGTATATTGTCTTACATTATCTGTTTGCCATGCGTTGCCGAGAATCAATATATCAACGCGATCGTGATTTCATATCAATAATAATCTTCAACCATTATCTGCTGCAACAAATTAACGACACAATAACCGTGTTGTTGAATGTCGTTTGGCTTTCGTAAGATCTACAAACTTGCTCTATTTCTGTTAGTATTTGTCTCTTTGGTAAAATCAGCTTTTCTCATTTTTAGGTTGCGGAACAGACGGAAGAGGTCCTTACATGTTCAAAGTTTCGGGTCAAATATATCACTTAAATATACGATACAAATGATCAGGTTACAAACCGTTTATGACATTTTGGAAGAGATGAAAGTGGTTTAGATAAGGGCATCGTTGAAGGTCTGATAAAGTTTTTCGATAACCACAATGCGTTGGTTTCAAGGTACTATTATTCGATGTTGTTGGTTCTCGTCAACATGAGCTAGGCCATTGTATTTGAAAATGGGCCATATACGCTGCTTTATATGCACTTTCCAGGTACATTATTCTTATGCCAAGTCTGCTACGAATGTTATACATCTAACGGGTCTGATCACAATGCCCGATTTTGCTCATTTTGGAGCTAGCTAATGCAACGATTTTGCTCATTATGCAAGATGGTTCTGGTCAGGAGTTAGTTCAAGTCAAAGGTGTATGGCAAAGCAATTGATTATTTGTTTTTTTTCACTGAAAATATCACTTAAAAATAAGCAGTGTTGATAATGCTTATGTTTAATAGATAAGAGGTGAAATCGAACCAGTGTTTCAAATATGTGGATCACAACAACTTTTTGTATCAGTGCAATTTATTAAAACAGGTAATTGCTTCAAGCTATTATCAATATGATTAATGTTAATTGAAGGGTATATAAGTATGCATCTATATATATATATATATATATATATATATATATATATATATATATATATATATATATATTATGATCCTTTTACTTAAATTATCTAATGTGCCCTTAACTTGCTATTAGAAGTAAACGGCCAATTGAGAGAGTGCTAAAAAGACAAGAGCAGATAAATCGGTGTGTCAGGAGTCATGTTAATAGAAGCGGGCAACATCATGTTCCGTTATCTGCCTCCACGGTTCATATAGCATGTATGCACGCGTGCATATCTGTGATGAAGAATTTTTTTATTCTTTTGTTTTGTAAAATAATAATATATTTGTTATGGTAGTGGATACGCTAATCAGATATGTTAAATGTGATACTGACCAGGTGAATGCAATGTTAGGCAAGAAGGGTGGACTAAGCGTTTAAACACATTACATAGTTATGACGGAACACTATCATTTTTCCCAATGACCAAGCCCGGTGTAACACACGGGTCGGCATACCTCGTAATTATAGAATATATGAGTTCATTAAATGTGCTTTTTATATTTATGAAATGCTTTAACAACACTTCTGATTAATGCACGTAATGGTATCTTATCTTCTATATATAAAGATTCAGTCCTCATATTTAATGTGCAATATTAAAGTTTTGTAACCCTGGCGGTGAAAATTGTACAATCCTGTGTGAATAAATGGCATAATCGACATGGTTAATTGCTCCTACTAGAAAATCAAAAGGATGAATATCAACAATTCTGTATATCATCTATTCAAATCCTTTTGTAATCAATGTTAATAATAGTGTATGTGGAAAACTAGAAGGGGGAGGGTTGAATAGTTTACCGCTTTTTAATTTAATGTATAGTTTTCTTACAAAAACTTAGATTCGAATTTATGTGATCTCAATGTCTATCAAATATGAACAATATAGCTAAGAAAATAAATGACAACAAGAAACAATATAAATGTGCAAGTAAAGAGATAAGAGTTAGAAGGATCAAACCACAACACAAGGATTTATAGTGGTTTGGTAATGAAGCTCATCTTTACCCTACTCTACTCCTCGAGTACCCAACTCGAGAGAGAATAATCTTATAACTCAAGAATCAAGTGGGAGTGTAGAAGATCTTGAAATAATTTAAGAAAAAGATATGCATCCTTCTGTAAACACTAACTTACATCATGATGAGGATGATCAAGAAATTGATGAACCTCAAAGTGATATCAATCCCATTTATAGGTCCACTAGGACACGACATGCCCCAAATCACATGTGCTTATACATCGATGCTGAGGAGCATGAGTTGGGGGATCATAATGAACCCGCTAACTACAAAGTGCATTGTTAGATCTTGAATCTGAAAAATGGCTAGATGCTATGAATGTGGAAATGCAATCCATGAAAGATAACAAAGTTTGGGACTTAGTTAATCTTCCTCCTAATGGTAAAACCATTGGTAGAAAATGGCTCTTCAAAAAGAAGATTGACATGGATGGAGTTGTACATACCTATAATGCGCGTCTTGTAGTAAAGGTCTTCACTCAAACCTACGAGGATGATTATGAAGAAACCTTCTCTTCTGTTGCAGACATTAGAGCTATTAGGATTCTTGTAGCCATATCTGCATTTTATGATTATGAGATTTAGCAAATGGATGTCAAAATGGCCTTCCTCAATGGACATCTCTCTAAAGAAGTCTATATGGTGCAACCAGAAGGTTTTGTCAATCCAGAATTTCCAAACCAAGTATGCAAGCTAAAGCGTTCCATTTATAGACTTAAGCAAGCATTAAGGCAATGGAATAAATGATTTGATGATGAAATTAAGAAATTTGGATTCACTTAAAATCGTGATGAGCCATGTGTATATAAGAAAGCTAGTGGGAGTAATGTTACTTTCCATATCTTATATGTCAATGATATATTAATTATGGGAAATCACATTCCAATGTTATAAGATGTAAAATACTACCTTGGAAGGTGTTTCTCTATGAAAGATCTAGGGGAAGCTGCATATATTCTTAGAATTAAGATCTATAGAGATAGATCAAGGCGGGTAATTGGTTTGTGTCAAAGTGCTTATATTAAGAAAATCTTAAAAAGATTTTAAATGGAGAATGCCAAACGTGGAAGTATCCTCATGCAAGAAAAGCTAAAATTGAGTAAGTCTCAAGGTTCTTCAACACCTGCTGAGGTGAAGCACATGCAAAATATACCATATCCCTCAACTGTGGGATCTATTATGTATGTTGTTAGATGCACTCGCCCTGATGTTGCGTTCCCTTAGAACATAACAAGCTGATTTCAACAGAATCCAAGAGATCTACACTCTACTGCTGTTAAGAACATTCTAAAGTATCTTCGCAATACTAAAGATATGTTTCTGGTTTACGGTGGTGATATAAAATAAGAGCTCAGGGTTTCTTATTGCACTGATGCTGAATATCTGACAGATGCTAATGACCTCAAGTCTTAGACTGGATATGTATTCGTTTTAAATGGAGGTGTTATGGACTAGAAAAGTACAAAGCAAAGCATCTTCACAACTTTATCTATAAAAGTTGAGTATATAGCTGCTTACGAGGCTTCAAAGGAGGCGGTCTAGATTAGGAAATTCATTTATAGGCTTGGCGTTGTTCCCACAATTGAAGAACCTATAAAGATGTATTGTGACAATACCAAAGCAATTACTATAGCTAACAAAATAGCCATCACTAAAGGTGCTAGACATTATCGTGCCAAAGTTCATTACCTTCGTGAAGTTATTGAATTGGGCTTCATAAAGTTAGAAAAAGTTCACACATATGACAACTTAGCTGACCCTTTTACTAAGGCGTTACCATTGGCTAAGCATTCAGAACATACTCAGAATATAGGAATGCTTCCAGCTAATAGTCTTATGTAAGTCTGTGTTTTATTAGTATTGGATAATTGAGATTGTAAAACAATTTTTATTTTCTGATGAATAAAGACACTTGGTGTTTGTTTTTCATTTATATAATAATTGTTATCCTATATTTGCATGTTTAATCCATGAATGATACCATCATTCTAAATATGTCAATTATCGATTAACAGTATGGGAATATTGTTACATAAGGCAAATGTGAGTATTGGTTGTATTATTTAAATATATGGATTGTTCCCACCAAACTTATATGTTATTCACAAGGGATGAATATTAGACACCCCAAACTTTGAATATTTACTTTTGGATCCTTGTCATGAGTAAGATATCAAAAATGGTTAAATAAGTCATCCTTAGACTTGAGATGTAAGCTAGTTCTATATCACTTTTTGGTTATAAGTCAAACGTTATCCTGAAAAAGGTAGTCATAGAGGATATTCTTGGAAGTGATGTGAAACAACATCCACAACACTTGTATTCAATAAAGAATTTGTTCCTCTACTTGATATGTGCTAAATGATACCATGGGCCCTTGATGCGTATTTTATTTTAAAATATATTTTTACCAAGTTTTAAATTTATAAAACTCGATCTACCTGGCAACGTACTAACGGGTAGAGAACCCGATCGTGGGTAGTATAGAATGGTAAATCCGAGGTCGTCCCAAGAGCTAAGTTGTAATTAGTTTTAATTTGAAATGTCACGTTTATAAAATGGTTTTAGAATTGATTTGAAATAAATAACAATAAAATAAATAACTGGAAATTAAAAGAGTTAGAGATATCAAGAGAGAATGTGCTAACCTAGTTACTTCATTACTATTGTTATAATAACTTTTTCTTGTGCAATGTTAAACTATGGTTTCATTAGCAGTTTCTAAGGTTGATAGACTTGAATATGCATATGTAGTCTATCCTATACTTCCTGCGATTCCAAATTAGTCCAAAATCGTCTAGGAGGTAGGCTATCCAGGTTGCAGTAATTAATCCCAACTATTCCCAAAACATATCTAATAACATATAAAGATTATTAACCCTCTCTAAAAGAGTTCCTATGCTTTTTAAGTATATTGAGTGATAAGTGCGATGACCGGTTAGTTCCTATACTAGGTAAGGAGTTAGTGATCCTCCCTAGTACCCGTTGGATCCCATATTAACTAGATAATCTAGTAATTAGGCAAACCATGTCAAAACCACCCGTACTACCAAAACCCAAGGTTACATAATAGTCAAGGAATATCTAACGAAACCATAATCTAACAGGAAACAATCATAACAAAAGTAACTACATAACTAGGCCAACACTTTAAGTGCTTAGCCGCTAATGCTAAAGGAAACACAACAAGAAATAGAAGGAATCATAGATTGAAAGCTCATAATTCTTATAGTATTCGTATTTGAATGATTAAATACAAAAAGTAAGTAAAGTGTGATCTCCCTTGGACTTCAGGTAGAATTATTCAAAGGTTGGAAGCCTTAGTCGCCTCTCTAATTGGCTATGGGGGAAGTGATACCGGAATAGCTTAAATAAGGCCTCTATTTATAGGTATCGAACCTGTTATGGCATAAGTGATAAAGGTGTTATGCCGTAACCATCATACACGACATTCCATATTTAAGCAATTATTACGGCGTGAGCAGATATGGTGTTACGCCGTAACCTTCAAATAATTTCCATATGTACGCGATCTTCATTCCATATTTGAGGATCTTCATGGTTATGGCGTAACTGGATATGGTGTTACGCCATAACTCTAACTTTGGCAAGATTTCTTCCAAATACATGGTTACGGCGTAACTAGATACGGTGTTACGCCGTAACGTTGTCCTTGATCTTCATACTTGCTTAATATATATTACGGTGTAACCATTTTTGGTGTTATGCCGTAACATTCTTTAGAATTTACACTTTAAGTCCTTTTTACCGTGTTTCTTGTCACTTTCCTGCATTTTACCAGAAAACTACAAAATGATAGAAAATATCTCATTTTCGAGCATTAGTAAAACTTTTGCAGGTAAAATAAGGGGTAATTTGACACAAAAAAGTATTAAATATTTGATGTTATCAAATATCCCCCCACTTGACTTCTACTTGCCCTCAAGTAGAACCTGTTAGACTATTTCATAAAAAGATTTCTCGAGAATAACTTGTAACACCCCTATTTTTACATATAGCAGCGGAAGCTAATCTGGGGTATCACTTCAAGGTACAACAGTCATAATCATAGAAAACGATTCAAAAAGAGTTGTTTTTGAAAATTTAGTTATTATTCATTATTTCATCAGAGCTTTTACAAATGAAAGGTCCCAAAATCTAAAACACAAAGTTTGAATGATAACAGTTTGGCCATCTTCAAGTCCTTGCCACTCTATGCCATAGGTTGCTTAGTTACCTGAGATAAAACATGCTAAAAATTCAACACAAAGGTTGAGTGATATTCATAGGTTTAAGTTAAATAATTTAAATGCAAATTCGGTATTGGGTTACGTTGTTATACACCCGTTATTTGTAAAACAATATTATTGCCATTAGCTCATGAATCCGAAACCTTTGGATATATTTGATACGTTATAGCCCCAACGGGTGCCTTTACCAAAACACCCACAGTTATATTCTAATGGTGTGCAATTGGTTACCGGTATAACTGGGTACACCAACGGGGAGTCCAACCCAAATAGATCTATTCACAACATTCGCGCTCACTCCGTAGAGTAATTAACGGTTCATGATATTGGGGACTTAAAGGCAAAATCGTTACTTAGGCAATAATAAATCAGGACATCATACATAAATAATTGTATTCATGGTTTATAGCATGTATCCCCTCGCGGGTTTATAAAACATTTAAAATATTAAAATGCGAGGCTATGAACTCACCTTAACAGTATAGGGAAATTTGATGGGTAGCAAAGGTATATGGAATGAAAGTAACGGCTTCATCACACGCAACCTGGGGTAATATGTCAAGTCTTAGTTTGATTGAATATGTTTTACATTATAATGAATATCATCTTTGATTGAATTGTTATGGAGTATTGTATCACCGTTCGGGCCATCATAATTCAGAGGTCATTCAGTAAACGTTTAAGGAGCTAGGGCACTTTAAATCGTAAACCCAATAACTCAGTCATAACATAATACCAAGATGAAACCCCTTAATATGAAGCTCCCTAGTATTGTGACACGATATAATTGGTTTTAAGCGTTTTGCTTGATAACTATAAACGATAAGCACGTCAAGCATTAATTAAAGTTATGTATTATAATGTTTTGAACATATTTTTATACTTTTTCAAAATATTACATTTTAGGCCCTTAAGAATGAAAAATGGCAAAATATACCGTTAGAATTTACACTTTTACGAGTTTGGTCCTTCTAGTTTAAAAGATGTACAAAGTAAACCTTATACTTTGGAAAGTGACATAATATACCCCTATAGTTATAACTTTGATAAAATGACATTTTTAGTCCTTTTAGTTATATGTTTCAGAAAGTTACGATATATACCCCTTGCATGGATAATATTTACAAAACAAATCCGAATGGCCATGCAAGCTTATTTTAACATTCCAAAACATATTTGCAGGTTATAGCTTATTAAAATAGGCTAAAATATGAAGGTTTAACGCAACAAAAGTTTAAAATAACGATTTGTTAAGCTAAAAATCAAAAAGGGTCGAATTAGGTTTTTAAAATGAAAACGTGTAGGTTTTTAATTCAAATTCTTTCAAGACATAACAAAGTACTTATTATAATGTTAGATAAGATTATTAGAATAGATTATAATAATAGTTTACAAGTTTAGCTTATAGATTAAGTAAAAACATGAAATTAGGGTTTCATGAGCTCGGTTTGGATCAAAAAGGTAAAACACATACGTTTTTGAGTTCAAAGCTTTTAACCATAGTTTTATCATGATCATATGAACATTATAAGGGTAGGGAAACAGAAAGTGAGCTTAGGGAACTGGTTTTGAGCTTATAGCTTGAAAATGGGTCGAAATCAGGACTTTTAGCTTCGTACGCCTAGAATAATGACTTCGAGGCTTCTTTTCTTGGTTTCTTTTGCTTCACTTCTGATCTTGAGACTTCTTAGGATCTTCTTGAGCAAATAGTTGCTGCTATTATGGGTTATAGACAGAAGAAGTGGGGGATGAGTTAGAATGAAGGGTTATGAGCCCTATTTATAGTCGAATGGCACCTTAGAGGCCAAGGGAGCTTAGATACCAGGTTAGGACATGTATGGGAGCTATAGGATGATGTGGTGAATCTATGGTGTGAGTATTGAGGTCCAGGATTATAGCTTGAAGATGTGGAAGTGATTTTGGTGCTTGTGGTGGCCGCAACATACTTAGGGACTAAGGGAGAGGATGTGTCTCGACTTAGGACCAAGAAATGGTGAAAATATTTGTGTGAGGTGCTTGTAAGATCCTTATAATAGAAGTAGCATGGTTATTGAGGTGCTTGAGTGCAAGAGTAACATTCAAAATGGGTTAAAATGCAAAGAATAGGGTCGCAGGTTGGTTAGGGCTCGAACTAGGGTTTTCTTGGTTATTTTTCAAGTGAATTTGATTAGTAATGATAGTTTAAGGATCACAATACTTGTATTAAGGATTATTAACGATAATTGATAGGTGGTTCGGGTTTAAAATGGGTGAAAATGAGTAAACGTGTCAAAAGTTCAAATTAGGGTTCAATTAGGGTTTTCTTGATTTAATTCTTATACATTGTTGTTAAAATGATGAAATGATGATGGAATATGATTTGTAATGTTGTAATTTATGTTATTACAACTTATTTGAGTATTGGTTTAGGTTTACAATGGATAAAAACAAAGAAACGGGTCATGGTTTAGAAACTAGCTCGGTTTTAGGGTTTAGGGTTTTGAATTAGGGCTTTGAGTGTAAAAATATGTGTGAGAGCTTATGAGTAGAATAATTAGGGTTTATACATTGTATATTGAGTATAGTAGCTTGTACAAAAGTGGTGATGAAGAAACTATAATGAAAACGAAGGTAAAATGGCTATTTTGGATGTCATGCTTAATGACTTGTATATTGTGCTTTTAAAGACTTGCACTTTGACTTGGAGGGAGTTTATATTTCAAATGAGATGTTATATTACTTGTACATATGCTTTAGTAACTTGTACATTAACTTTAGATATTAATCTTTCATGGAATTATGGTTTAGAGGTAAACGATAATGGTTTAAAGCCTGTCTTGATATAATGTTGCAAATGGTACATTATATAAGTAATGTACTTTGTAAAAATGATATTAAGATATTGAATTTTCATGTTATGATGTTTGCTTGACATATATGTAGATAGGATTGCAATAGGTAGGTTGCGTGAGCTTGTTAACTTTAGTTATGCAAGTTATGTTGCATATTTAGATATTGGTAATGCAAGTAATGTAATAAAGCGAAAAATTTCCCTGAAAAAGGTGGTTCATATATAATAGATTGATAGTACATTGCATCTAACTTAATAGATGGATATTTACATTGATGAAAATTTACGGGTTGTTATAGTCTGTCATCCTTATAGAAATCTCATCCCAAGATTTAATTGGATTTTGAAGTGATGTTTGAAAACAGATGAGGATATTTGGCATGAATTTCATCTTCGCGTTCCCATGTAAATTCTGGTCCTCTTTTAGAGTTCCATTGCACTTCGACTATAGGAATACGACTTCATTTTAGTTGCTTGATTTCACGATCCATAATTTCCACTGGTTCTTCTAAAGTTAAGTTTGTCGTTGAGTTGAAGTTCTTTCATTGGAATGATGAGAGATTCATCGGATAAGCATTTCTTGAGATTAGAAACATGGAAAGTATTGTGGACGTTACTAAGATCTTCAGGAAGCTCTAGTTTTTATGCCAATGGTCCAATCCGTTCAAGGATTTTGAATGGTCCAATGTATCGGGGATTAAGCTTTCCTCATTTTCCAAATCGAAAGATACCTTTATGAGGTGATACTTTTAACATAACACGATCGCCAACTTGAATTTCTAAAGGCTTTCGCCTTACATTGGCGTAACTTCTTTGCCGATCTCTTGCAGCTTGCAAGCGTTGACGAATTTACATGATCTTTTTAGTAGTTTCATGAATTATTTCTGGTCCCGTGAGTTGAACATCTCTAACTTCGGCCCAACAAACAGGTGATCTGCACTTTCGTCCATAAAGTGCTTCGAATGGTGCTGCCTTGATACTGGCATGATAATTGTTATTGTAGGAAAATTCTATCAATGGTAGGTGTTTATCCCATCCTTTTCCAAAGTCTATGACACAGGCTCGAAGCATGTCTTCGAGTGTTTGAATGGTTCTTTCACTTTGTCCATCAGTTTCAGGATGATATGCTGTACTCATGTCTAATTGAGTACCCAAAGCATTTTGCAATGATTGCCAGAATCTGGATGTGAAATGACTGTCATGATCCGAGATGATGGAGATTGGCACGCCATGTCGAGAGACTATTTCTTTGATGTATAACCTTGTAAGAGTTTCCATACTATCAGTCACTCGAGTGGGTATGAAATGTGCAGATTTAGTAAGACGATCGACAATGACCCAGATGGTGTCATGTCCGTTTGCAGTTTTGGGTAGCTTTGTAACAAAATCCATTGTTATTCTTTCCCATTTCCATGTAGGAATTTTCGGTTGTGCCAGTAAACCAGATGGCTTTTGGCATTCCACTTTAACTCTAGAACATGTCAAACATTTGCCAACATATTCCACGATGATTGCCTTCATGTTTGGCCATCAATAGAGTTTCTTTAGATCGTGGTACATTTTATCAGAACCCGAGTGAATAGAATATTTCCATTTATGAGACTCATGCATGATCAAGTCTCTTAAACCGCCAAAAAGTGGTAACCAACTTCGATTTTTGATACAACGAGTTCCGTCAGGACGTATTTCAAATGATTTGTCCATTCCTCGTAGGTTTTCGGTTTTGACATTTTCTTCTTTGAGGGCTTCATTTTAAGCTTCTAGAATTTAAGATGGTAATTTTGGATGAATGGTTAGGATCAATGCTCTAACTCGGAGTGGTTTGATTTGTTTCTTCCGGCTTAAGGCATCTTCCACAACATTTGCCTTTCCAGGATGATAGCAAATCTCACAATCATAATCTGCGAGTAGTTCTAACCATCGGCGTTGCCTCATATTCAATTCTTTTTAACGAAGAATGTGTTGAAGGCTTTTGTGATCAGTGAAAACTGTACACTTTGTACTGTATAGATAGTGTTTCCAGATTTTAAGAGCAAATACCACTGCTCCTAATTCAAGATCATGAGTGGTATAGTTTTCTTCATGAGGTTTGAGTTGCGAGATGCATATGCAATGACTTTTTCTCTTTGCATTAATACAGCTCCTAGACCTTGAAGAGAAGCATCACAGTAAACGACAAAGTCATCGTTTCCTTTTGGTAATTCTAAGATTGGTGCTTTACAGAGTTTTTGTAACACCCCCAAAAATGTGTCACAACAGAAATATGTCAGGGGGCGTTACTTCATAATACAATAGCACAAGATATAAGAGAACGACCTCTAAATGTGTCGTTTGAAAAGTAATCTCGTTAATTTTCTAAAATCAAAATAGTAGTTGTCCCATAATTGCATCACCATGAAAAACTTGAATATAAAGACTCCAATGCACATCAAATAATCCAAGCATCTAATTCACCTGAGAAAAACATGCTTAAAAGTGTCAACATTAAAGTTGGTGAGTTCATAGATTAGTTGAATGTAAGTTTCAACAAATATATTTACTGTCCACTGTGTCATCACAGTACCATGTAAAATGTTTATAAAATATGCACGACCCATTTTATGTCACACCAAAAGTACCAATATTATCCCAAAGATTTTTATAAAGAATGCATGACCAATTTAATGTCACCCAAAAGTACCAATCTTATCCCAAAGATTTTTATAAATAATGCATGACAAATTTAATGAACAAAATGTTCCAAGTATGTATTTGTCGGGGGGCCTTATAGTCCCAACATAATCCGACATGTTATAACGTTCGTTCCCAGTGATTGTAACACCCCCAAATTGGGTCGCAGCGGAATAAGGGTCCGGGGCGTGTTACTTCTCAGATCAATAACACAAGAT
>BQNB010114793.1:0-21684 GCA_026074375.1 Tanacetum coccineum
TTTTATATTTCAAATGAGATGTTATATTGCTTGTAAATATGATTTAGTAGCTTGTGCATTCACTTTAGATGTTAATCCTTCATGGAATTAGGGTTTAAAGGCATCCGATAACGGTTTAAAGCCCGTTTTGATATAACGTTACGAATGGTACATTAAAGGAATAATGTACTTTGTAAAAATGATATTGACTTGACATATTATGATGATTGCTTGACATATATGAAGATAGGATTGCCATAGATAGGTTGCCTGAGCCCGTTAACTTTAGTTATGCAAGAAATGTTGCACATTGAGATATTGGCAAATTAAGTAATGTAATGTAATAAAGAGAAAAATTTCCCTGAAAAAGGTGAGTTCATATATAAGTGATAGATTGTACATCATCTAACTTAATGGATGGATATTTACATTTATGAAAATTGTCCTTAAAGAAATCTCGTCCCGAGATTTAATTGGATTTTGAAGAGATGATTGAAAACAGATGAGGATATTTGGCACGAATTTCATCTTCGCGTTCCCATGTAAACTCTGGTCCTCTTTTAGAGTTCCACGTACTTTGATTATAGGAATACGACTTCACTTTAGCTGCTTGATTTCACGGTCCATTATCTCCACTAGTTCTTCTACAAAGTTGAGTTTGTCATCGAGTTGAAGTTCTTTCATTGGAATAATAAGAGATTCATCTGATAAGGGATAAGCATTTCTTGAGATTAGAAATGTGGAAAGTATTATGGATACTACTAAGCTCTTCAGGAAGTTCTAGTTTATACGCCACTGGGCCAATTTGTTCAAGAATTTTGGATGGTCTAATGTATCGGGGATTAAGCTTTCCTTGTTTTCCGAATTGAAAGATACCTTTGCGAGGTGATACTTTCAACATAACACGATCGCCAACTTGAAATTCTAAAGGCTTTCGCTTATATTGGCGTAACTTCTTTGTCGATCTCTTGCAGCTTGCAAGCGTTGATGAATTTGCATGATCTTTTCAGTGGTTTCTTGAATTATTTTTGGTCTTGTAAGTTGAGAATCTCCAACTTCGGCCCAGCAAATAGGTGATCTACACTTTCGTCCATAAAGTGCTTCGAACGGTGCTGCCTTGATACTGGCATGATAACTGTTATTGTAGGAAAATTCTACCAATAGTAATTGTTTTTCTCATCCTTTCCCAAAATCTATAACATAAGCTCGCAACATGTCTTTGAGTGTTTGGATAGTCCTTTTACTTTGTCCATCGGTTTTAGGATGATATGATGTCTAATGTGTATTGAGTACCTAAAGTATTTTGCAATTTAATTGCCAGTATCTAGATGTGAAATTGACATGTCACGATCCTGAGATGATAGAGATTGGTATGCCTTGTCAAGAGGGACTATCTTGATGTATAAACCTTGTAGAGTTTTATACTATCAGTCGCTCGAGTGGGTATGAAATGTGCTGATTTAGTAAGGCGATCGACAATGACCCAGATGGTGTCATGTCCGATGAGATTTTGGGTACTTTGAAACTAAATTCCTTGTTATTCTTTCTATTTCCACATAGGAATTTCTGGTTGTACCAATAAGCCAGATGGCTTTTGACATTCTGCTTTAACTCTAGAACATGTCAAACATTTGCCAACATATTCTGTGATGATTGCCTTCATGTTAGGCCACCAATAGAGTTTCTTTATATCATGGTACATTTTATCAGAACCCGGGTGAATAGAATATTTTGATTTATGAGACTCATGCATGATCAAATCTCTTAACCGCCAAAAAAGTGGTAACCAGCTTTGGTTTTTGATACAACGAGTTCCATCAGGACGAATTTCAAATGATTTGTCCATTCCTCGTAGGTTCTCGTTTTTGACATTTTCTTCTTTGAGGGCTTCATTTTGGGCTTCGAGAATTTGAGATGGTAATTTTGGATGAACGGTTAAGATTAATGCTCGAACTCGGAGAGGTTTGATTTGTTTCTTTCAACTTAAGGCATCTGCCACAACATTTGCCTTTCCGGGATGATAGCAAATCTCACAATCATAATCTGCGAGTAATTCTAACCATCGGCGTTGCCTCATATTCAATTCTTTTTGACGAAGAATATGTTGAAGGCTCTTGTGATCAGTGAAAACTGTACACTTTGTACCGTATAGATAGTGTCTCTAGATTTTAAGAGCGAATATTACTGCTCCTAATTCAAGATCATGAGTGGTATAGTTTTCTTCATGCGTATTGACTAAAACCAATACGGCGTATTCGCTTGTTGATCCATATACGACGTATTCTTTTAATTGATACGCCGTATGCACTCTCAGAACAGGAAGATAACAATTTCTATACTCTTGTGCTTTCCTCGTTGATTTTGCAGATATGGCTCTTCCACCACGTGAGCAGAGACATAGGTTTCTTAGATATGAGGGTTTGGAGTACCCCGACACTGATATTGTGGATTTCGAGGGGAGATTAGCCAGGATTCACATGAGAGAGGTGCACAAAGTACTAGTATTTGATTTTGGGGATTACCGGATTTGATGGCTGAGGGGTTGACAGCTAGGATGACGATGGAGCATCGTAATGAGGCCGGTGTCAATGTGGTCACCAGTAGGGCTTAAAGGAGGATGTTTGATATTAGGGGACCACAAGCTTATTCTTTAGTTCTTTAGTACATTTAGGTTTGGGCAGACTATTCTTGACTTGGACATGCCTAGGACTCTATAGTTTCAGTTAGGCGAAGCTAGGAGGCATATGAGGTGAAGGCAGTTCATCTTATCCCTGGGATTAAATACGGAGGAGGAGATGCAGACGGCTGGGTTTGGTGTTTACTGGGCCGAGAGCGCCAAACATATCCCTGATAAGGGGGATCTAAGGGATTATTGGATGGGGATCTCATCTGCTGTAGATTTCCTTAGCACAGCCCCTTCTTACACCGCAATCGGGGATCCTATTCTTAGGTTTGCCATAGATTGATTGCATGTAGCATTGCTGGGAGGAGTCAGGCACCTGAGAAGGTAACTGTGACGGATTTGTTCTATTTTAGGGGGATGGACGTTGGCTTGGTCAACGTTCCTTACTTGGTGGCAATGTATTTGAGGTTGTTTGCCGCTGGGAGGAAGAGCGGGGCTCATATTTCTGGAGGGCAGTTTGTTGCTAGGTTAGCCGACCATTTTGGGCTCTTGACTGTAGAGATACTGGGTGGATTGACTATTATTGCCCTAGAGCTTCCAGTGATTGATATGGCAGAGTTGGTTAGGCTGCAGATTAGTGTTGAGCTTGATGATACTTGGGCTTGGGTGGCCATGGGACCAGAGAGGCAGCCTGATGCTGCGGCTGGTGCCCCTGCTGACGCTGAGGATGCACTGATCGTTAATGAGGGTGGCCAGGCTAATCAGGCACTTGTACAGGCACCTCAGCAGCCGCCTCTGCCACCACCAGCTCATGCTAGGACTATACCCCAGAGGTTAGGGAGATTAGAGGAGGATGTACAGGGACTGCGTAGGGATGTTGGGAGCTTACGTGGACTTGTGGAGAGATCGATGACCGATCAGGGGAGATTCTCCACATGGTTGATGACGTGTATGACGCAGTTGATGGATGCTAGCGGGTTGACATATCAGGCGTTCGACGGATCTTTTCGAGGGAGCTCACCCGCTACATTCCAGAGGCGGACCAGACAGAGGACTGGCGAGGCCAGCACCTCCACAGCTCAGTAGGACCCACTGCAGCCTGACCCATGATCTCTCCTATCTTTATATTTTGTTTATATCTGTACATTTGTTATTATCATTCATATCTTGATGTATCTAAAACAGGTTCTAACATTTTGCATATATATGTCACGATATGACTTTTTGGTTTGTTTGTGCATGATAGAACAAAGCCTGGCAGTAAGTTCAGCAACGTAGTTCATATAACGGAACCAAGCAGGATATTAACAACGAATGCAACAACGGAGATGATTTGCATGAATTGGAGTAAAATGAGAAGCTGAAGAAAAGTCTAACTTAAAGACTTCGCTGTAAACAAAAGTGCTTCCCGGGAGACAAACCCGAAATGTTTATTAATTTTGTTTATAGAGTATGTCTTCCTAGAAGTCAATACGGCGTACGCCCAACCCATACGGCGTATTGAATGTCTGGACGTTATCAGTCTTTATTTTTCATGCACTTTAAAAAATTATTGTCAGTTCTGCGAATACGCTGTATTCATCTACTTGATACGCCGTATCCACAGTCTGACATGTATTTAGTTTGTTTTAGTTTAGTTTAAATTAATCGTAGATACCAAGATAAGAATGCACCTCTTATCCCCTGATAGTTTTTACACGGACCATCGGTGAAGGAAATATCGACGAATATTAGTGGAGAATTTACAAATCTAGAAATCTTGAAGTGTTGGAGTCTTGAAACCTCAAGACGGCTGTTCAACACATGATCTTGCTCATAAACGCAAATTGGAGAACCTACCGAGCAAATATCAGGGGAGTTTCTCATTCTAATTCTTTTTAAATTCCCGTATTTAATGTTTTACATATACAACGAGACTAGTATAATCAAGTGGGCGGTAATTATAATGGTTTTACTTGTCCTATTTTCACACTAAAATGTCTTAATAATGCCCATTTTTTCAAGCATACTTTTGTGAAATTACATGTTACATAACCCGCACACAATAACCCTTGATAGATATTGTGAGGATTTAACCTTTCCGTTTCCAAATGTTTACCCAAATTCCACAAAATATGAGTGTGCCGGTGATGTTGTAGACTTTAGAACTTGGCTTGGTATATCTATTCGAGACCACAATAATGAGTATTATGGATTTAATTGGAGTAACTTGTTTAAATTGGTAAATCTTAGGATTACAACCAAATCGCCTATACATGTTGTTTATTAACTAACTACACCGGTTAGTTAACCTCCAGTTTAAACCCTTCCACTCTCATCTTTAGAGTGATGATCCACTAGAACAACCCGTAGAGCCAATCCTTTAGGAATTTACACCAATTATTTGTTTCGTTACACCCTTACACCTTAACCTACCCTGTTAGATTAAGTTTAATTTACAGTTGCTAGTTGCTTAAAGTGTAAAGTCTGTATTTCCTGAGTCTTGTGTCATTTTCTATCTTTGGTGCGGTTGGAAATTTGCACATTGCAAAAAGGAATGTATATTAGTAGTCAAAGCTCATGTGATTTTACTACATTCACAATTAATGGTGAATCCGAAGAACGAAGAAATTACCGAAGGAATTATCCGGAATTATTATGATCGTGAAGATGGTGAAACTACATCGAGATTTGAAGTTTAGTATAAAAAAATGAAAAGAGAGAGAGAGAGAGAAATAAAGTTTGAGGATAATCATTTTGCGAAAGAGCATTACCGAAGGAATTATACGAAGGATTGATTACTCATTGATACATCGACAAAAATCAATGATGTAGAGTATTGTACGAAGTGGAAGATATC
Organism: Tanacetum coccineum; assembly: GCA_026074375.1. Taxonomy (NCBI): domain Eukaryota; kingdom Viridiplantae; phylum Streptophyta; class Magnoliopsida; order Asterales; family Asteraceae; genus Tanacetum; species Tanacetum coccineum. The sequence goes on from BQNB010114793.1 coordinate 5,442, forward strand.
GCCACTTACCTTGTAGAGTTTGTAAAGTTTTGGGATGATTGGGAAGTTGACCGTTATGGGAACACCAACTTAGGTTGTTATTTTTGATCTATGATCAAGACATTGTAAATAGTCGTGTCTTTGTCATAATAACGGTCGGGAAAATAAGTGTCTAGCAACTTGTACTTTAAGCCTTAATCTATTTGTTTCTTGATTTTTATTTAACAACAATTTACTTCCCTCTCACCTAATGATTAACCTCTAGTTTTACAGGAATGAGGAGTCATACGAACATGCATGTCTATTCCAGCATTCCGGCCATGTATGCATGTCTTGTACCTTGTTGGTTTATGACTTTTGGTGAAAGTTAGAAGGTTCCTACCCTATATCATTCTTCATCGTAACCGTTGGTTATATTCGAATAGGGATGTGATCGAACACTCATGTCTATCTCGGCGTTCCGGGTGTGTATATGTGCTTCAGCTGCCTTATTAGAGTGGTACTTTTGATGAAAGATTATAGAATGATCAACCGTACGCCTTTCCATACAATAACCCATATTTACCTTTATAAACTTGTTACTCCTTGGCTTTAGTGGTGGAGATGTGTATCCATGCCAAGCTTATGATAGAATACTCGTCACGACTGAGTAATTGAGCGAATTAGTTACATGTTACCACATAGATTAGTTGAGTGATTTGAGTGTTTTCATCTTCCTATTTCGTGAGGTGTTTGGTTGTGTAATTGTAATTGATCGAATAAGTGCGTTAACGGAAAATAACTATAGAGATACATTTTTGTAAACTTCTAAAGGCTACTTGAGGACAAGTAGGATTCAAGTGCGGGATATTTGATGACATCAAATAACGTCTATTTTATAGCATTGTTTATACTACTATATTAACCCATTTTGTATAGTTATTGCAAAGAATTGTTACTTAATCGTTTATATTTAAGAATTGTAGTATATATGGAGTAATTGGTGAAACATAGCAAAAGGCACGCAATCTGGAGCTTAAATGAAGATATTTTGAAGATTACTATTCTGAAGACCAATACGCCGTATCCATCAAGAAGATACGGCGTATCCGTGCCTGCACTCACCAAAGACCACAGAAGATTAAAGAGAAATACGCCGTATCCAGAAGACTCAATACACCGTATTCAAGATATGGAATCAATATAATATTCTAGAAGATATCAAACGTGGTCCCTACTCCAAAAAATCCCCAATACGCCGTATCCAACCCATTGGATACGCTGTATTGAACCGACTTCCAGACATTATAAATAGAAAACTCAAAAATGAGTTTTAAGGGTGCTAAATCATATTCTCGATACCTAAACCACAAAAGTCGATTTTCAGAAGAGAAAAAGAGCATAAGAGGTCGAGAAACGTATTCAATTCCATAGGAGACATCGTGTAATTCCATATACTTTAGTAATCGTTCAATTTTTGGTATCATTCGTTAACTCGGTTAGTTTACCTTGGCTAAATTATTACTCTTGTATTTATTATGACGTTTGAAGGCTAATACCTTTGGGTATTAGCCATTATTACGAAGATGTGAATGTTTGGTATTTGTTTTTATCGATTTCTTGATTTATCGTTGTATGCTTGTTTATTTTTATCAATTTATACTTGTTTACGCGCTTTTGTATGCGACCTATCATTCAACTGGATCTAGCTAATTGGACCAAGCGGATCTAGAGTCTGGGATAGCTCTCCATATAGTAATTTATACACCTAGAATAATAGATATACAAATATTGTCCATCTAAGTCTGTGTCTAGGATACGCTTCGGGCTTAACTAGTTAATTGGATATTGCTAATGGTTTATTGATCATGTTGACTAGCAGGTGACCTAGATAATTCATCAAATAATGTTCTGATTCCATTGGATAGTTGGACAAGTAGACTACTAGTGTATAGATTGCCATTAAGCGGTAAGTGGGTAAAGTCTCTATGAGCTAGGGTTTAACAAGATCACCATTGCTTTAATCCCTAAGATAGATTATAATTAGCAAATAAGGATGCTTTATGCGGATTCTTTCATTGTGAGAGAATTAACGTGTCTAGGTCTTAGGATGATGTAACACCTAAGTCTTAAGAATGATATGCCACATCGAGAGAAGAAATCATTGCACTAAATAAACAAACCAACATTCTAATTAGATCAATAATGGTTAATACAGTTTTCTTATATACGATTCGACCGCTCTTTTATCTTTTGTTAATTAGCTTGCGTGGGTAACACTTTCTTGAATTGATTATAGTCACCAACTAAACTGTGCCAGTCTCTCAGGCTGAAAACCCCCTTTTCCATTAGAATTAGGATTTAGACTGACATAGGTTTAACGTAGGATTAGAATAGAATTAACATAGATTAGATAACCAAGATATTAATTAAATTGATAGATTTTACCTCGCTCTCAGTGATCGACACTTTACTTACCACGAAACTACTACCGATCGGGTACACTGCCCGTTAAAGTGTTGTTTTTGGTTAAGTCGGCAAAATATAAATTTAAAACTTGAATCATATAAAAAACAACCCTACACTACAACACATCAGGGATAAGTGTGTATTGCTGAACCTTCACCCATTTCTGATTGATCTTGTACCACCATTGTTTAGAATAATGGTATTTCCCTTCCAGAAAAACCTTTTCCAACCATTCTCATATTCCTAAATATATTCTTAGTGTGAGAGGGTGCAATGTAAATTCTCTTGTGAGTAGGCATCCCTTCAAGTTGTTGATTCACAAACACTTGTACAAACCTTGGATACATCAAAACTTTTCCAGACACATTATCCAAGTTCTTTACCATACTTTCAAATATGTACTTTGAAAAGTTAAACTTCTGGTTTGTAGATAAACAGATAATTACAGATGCCATATTGCTACTAAACTCATTCCATGCAGTAGTCTTAGAACTTAGGCATTGTAAAATAATATGAATTAAAAATTTCCATTGTGGGGAAAAGAATGCCTTATAGAAAGTAAGCTTCTGTGAAATTTTCTCATACCCCATCAATGTAAGTTGTTCAAAAATAGTGGCATTGGGTAGACAATCAACACCATCAGCATCTTCTAGTTGAAGATCTCTTCTTACAATCAACTCAGTAATGATGATCTTCTTTCCATCCACTAGGGCTTGTAACTGTACTTCCCCATTGACAGTTGCCCAGAATTGTTGCACGAAGTATATATTGTTGAATTAACAGTTAAAGCATACTTTATGGTGTGTGCATTAAGAAAACCCACAATCTGCTCAAACCCTTTACTTTCAGCGGGTTTAGCCAAAAACGCGACCATGTTATGAGTATCAGCAAACTTTAGGGTTGTCATTTGTGCCGCGTTTTGATGATGAATGATGAAATTGAGTTAGGGTTTGAGATTAGAGAGTATATGAGTGAATGAAATCGATTAAATGAATGATTGAAACCCTTAATCAAAGTATTTATGAAAATACCCTCAACAGCATTAACGTTCACCAGCAGTTGTAAGTTTATGCCTAGCAGCATTAACTTCAATTCCAGTCCAAACACTTTGTCTGTTTTTAATATATTCATCTCTCTTTCTATTTTTATTCTTACCAATTCTCTCAATTCTTTTTCTCACTAAAACTCTCAATCTATTTTTACTACACATAGCTTTTCCATTATCAATCTAACACTTTTCTTTGCTTTTTCTGCAAAATGTTAGTCCAAAAACCATGAAAACACAACACATAACAATTCATAATAATCACAGTATTAATTACACTTAACAGTATTAAGTATAACTAATAGTATTAACTCAGTAGTATTAAGTATAACTAGCAGCACTAATTATACTTAACAGCAGAAACTTTTAATGACCTGAATAACAGTACTAATTCATACAAAAATCTACAAAAACATAAAGAGATAATAGACTTTAAGGATTTAACATTCTAATATTAGCAATCAAATATTGAAATCTACTTACATCAAAATCTTTTGTAAGCGAATCTGCAACATTCTTGTCAGTCTGGATTTGTGACATTGACTTCAACTTCTTTTCATTTGCAATCCTATAAAAAGATGTCTGATCTCTATATGCTTTGTTTTTGAATGAAAAACAGGATTTTTAATTATGCAAATAGTACTGTTATTGTCAATAAAGATCTTGGTATGCATAAAATTGTACCCATAATCAAGTAGTTGATTTTGAATCCAAAGCACTTGTCCACAGCAACTTGAAGCAGCCACATATTCAGCTTCTGTTATGGAATTTGCAACCACTGTCTGTTTCTTGCACTGCCATGATATTAATCTACTTCTAAGGAATTGACAACCTCCTATTGTAGACTTCCTATCCAAGCTTGCTCCAGCATAATCACTATTAGTGTATGCTACCAAATCAAAAGGAGAATCTTTTGGATACCAAAGGCCCAATTTTGGTTGACCTTTTAAGTACCTAAAAATCCTTTTCACAACATGAAGATGTGAAACCTTTGGATTGACTTGGTATCTAGCACAGGCACACACTGCAAACATGATGTCAGGTCTTGAAGATGTAAGATACATCAATGAACCAATCATTAACCTATACATATGAACATCCACTTCTTCACCATCTTCATCCTTGAGCAAAGGCTTTTGAGTTTCCATTGGTGTGCTTGCAGTCTTGACTTCTGTAAACCTAAATTTCTTTAAAATTTCACCAACATATTTATCTTGACTAATAAATATGCCATCCTTCTTCTGCTGCACTTGTAATCCCAAAAAGAATGTAAGTTCTCCCATAGAACTCATCTGAAATTTCTCATGCATCAACTTCTCAAATGCAATGCATAACTTCTTATTTGTTGAACCAAAGATGATGTCATCCACATACACTTGAACTAGCAAAATATCACCTTTGTGCCTTCTGATGCATAAGGTCTTGTCAATTTTCCCTCTTTCAAACCTATTGTCCAACAGATATGTTGACAAGGTTTCATACCAGGCTCTAGGAGCTTGATGTTGTTTTACTATGTTTTTCACCTTGTCATACTCCTATCAGATAAAGTAAGGTCTTCAAATCTGATGGTTGACATAATACACCTCTTCTTTCAATCTTTCCAATAGAGGAAAAGCACGTTTACATTAATTGATACACACAAAATATTTAATTGATAAGCATAAATTTAAAAAAATAGCCTTATAGCTTCAATTCTTGCAACAGAGGCAAAGACTTCATCATAGTCAATCTCTTCTTCTTGTGTGTACCCTTGAGCAACCAATCTTGTTTTATTTCTTATCACAATTCCCCTTTCATCCATTTTATTCCTAAAAAGTCATTTAGTGCCAATAGCCCTTTTTCTATTTGGTAAATCCACTAAAGTCCAAACTTCTTGTAGCTTGAATTGTAGAAGCTCTTCCTGCATAGCCTCTATCCAGCTTGGATCTTTCAATGCATGAATTACCTTTTTGGGTTCTTCTTGTGATAAAAAGCAAGCAAACAAGCAGTTTTGAAGGTCTTTATGGTTTGTTCTTTGTTTAATAGTACTAACAAACCCATGTTCCTCCAAATTCTTTGACATCCTTCTTGTTTGTGTGGCTGATTGCAGATCTCCAATCACTTGATCAAGAGGATGATCTTTATGAATTCTTGTAGTTGGATTAGGACTGACTTGGATTGTTGTATCCAAATTATTCATGTCAGCCTCTGCACCATCATCTTGATCATCACTTGAGAGGTCAAATATGTTATAATCTTCCAAAGCAGGCATATTTGGATCATCTGGAAGTTCAATGCTTGTTTTTCCACCAACATCTTTAACTTCATTTGTGCTAGCAGCATTAACATTGTTAGTGCTGTTAACATTATCATCCTTTTCTTGATCAATACTTTTACTATCTTTTCTTGGATCTTCATCAACCTTCTTCTCATTATCACTTGAAGGTTTGGATCCATCATCTTGAGAACTCTTTAGATCTTGGGAAAATGGTGTATCAGCAGGCCATAATGGTAGCAAAATATAATTTTTGACAAGTTTTGTCTCCTTTCTAGCTTGACCTGCATTATCACTTGCTTTTGTACCTGCAATACCATTAGACTATGTACCTGCTACAATTGGCTTATAATTCATTGTTCTTGTTGGTGCATCAATATCAAATAGCCTATCTGGTCTACTACCTACAACATTAGGTATACTCTCACTAAACCTAATATGCAAGTTTTCTTCCACTATCCTTGTTATACTATTGAATACTCTAAAAGCTTTACTATTGAAAGAGTATCCAACAAAGAAACCTTCATCAGCCTTACCATTAAATTTGCCTATGTGATCTATGGTATTAAGAATGGCAACATGACACCCAAATGGTCTCATAAAACTTAAAGTTGGTGTTCTACCAAGAAAAAGTTCATATAGGGTCTTGTTATGAGCCTTAACTACTAACACTCTATTTTGCACATAGCAAGCAATATTAACTGCTTCTGCCCAAAAAGTAGTTGGCAACTTAGAATCAGCTAGCATAGTCCTAGCAGCCTCAATTAGTGTCATATTCCTCCTCTTAGCAACTCCATTTTGTTGAGGAGTTCAAGCTACACTAATTTGTCTTAAAATACCCTTCATCTCACAAAACTGATTCATTTCTTTGTTTTTGAATTCAGTCCCATTATCACATCTAATCACCTTAACCTTTCTACTAGATTTTCTATCCCATTTATAAAGGACTTAAGAATGCCATTAGTCTCATCTTTAGTAGCTAGAAAGAAAACCCATGTAAACCTACTATAATCATCTATGACAAGTAGGTAATACATTTTCTTTATTAGGTTTTTTATAAATGTCAGTCTAAACAAGTCCATATGCAACAAATGTAAAGGAAGACTGATTGAGTTCTTTGTTTTGGAATTACAAGAGGCTCTATGTTGCTTTCCCTTTTGACAAGCAACATAAGTTTCATCATTTTTAAAAAGCTTGAAAGGTAAACCTCTTACAAGATTTCCCTTAACCAATTTATTCATGGTTTTAAAATTTAAGTGACCTAGCCTTCTATGCAAAGTTTAGATTCATCACATGTGGCTTTTGCAAAGAGGCAAGCTAAACCTCCTTTAGGAACTATGTTCTTTAAATCAACACTATTCATATTGTTCTTTCTAGGAACTTTAAGTAAAACTTAAGTTTCATCAATTAACTTAAAGTTTAGAGACAAAACAATACATTCAGTGTCATTAAAAAGAACACTATTCTTTTTATCACACATTTGTGAGACTCTAAAGAGATTAAACTTTAACTCTCATAAAATACACATTTTCAAAATCTAGATTACCAGTTTTAATGGTACCTTTTCCTATGATTTTCCCTCCTTTGGGGTTCCCTCCAAAAAGCAACATATCCCCCATCTATCTCTTCATAGTCTGTAAGATAGGACATGTTTCCTGTCATGTTCCTTGAGCATCCACTATCTATCACTCCTTGATCCTGTAAATCCACTTGTGGATTGCCCTGCACATTAGATAAGAAAATTAGTTTCTTTTAGGGACCCAAGCCATCACTGACTTGGATCTGCCTTGTGCATCAACATAATCAAACTTCTTTAGGGTGATTGATGCATTGTTGTGTTTAGAAACATGGTCTAAAACTTTAGTCTTTGGTTTCCAAACCCAACAAGCTGAGGCCTTAACAGCATTAACATTATTTCCCTTAACAGCATTAACTACTGCTTTTGGCCTAGCAGCATTAACTTGTCTAGCAGTATTAACTGATACTAAGCCAGACTTCATTAGTACTGCTCTTGGAACCATGTTCTTTTTAGGGCAGGGGTGAGTCTTTTTGGCAAAATTCTGATGATTCACCCTTTTAGCATTGTTCCAAACAGGTTTTACCACCCTTTGATAATTACAATCAACCTGCAAGTGATCAAAACTTCCACACACATAACAAGCTTTGTTAAACATCTCAAAATTACTTCCTAGTCTCTGAGACATCATATTATTCTAGTTTCTTTGATTGCCTCTAGGAATGTGAGTGTTTTGCCTATTGTGCTCAACTTGTTTAGCAGTTTTCCTATCAGTTTTGTTTGTTTGTTTAGCTTTGACAAAGTCTATCTTAACAAAACTAGGCTTAGCTGTTTTCTTTTTAATATTAGTTTGAGACACATTTTCTTCCTCACTATCTGACACCCAATCCTCAATAATTAGAGAACCATTATTCTTCCTAACTGCTTTAGGCTTAGGTTCACTAGCCTTAGCTTTACTGTTCTTAACTACAGGCTCATTTGTAAACTCTTCTAAGACAGTAAATGACAAGTCAGGTTTTGGAGGCATGAAATATCTTGTTAGGGGAGGTGAAACTGCATTATAGCCTAAACCTTTCTTGTAATTGTCTACAATCTGACTCTCTCTAATCTTGTTTAAGCTTTTAGATGCATTTTCAAATTTGTCTACATTAAACTAAATGTTATCTTTTTTCCTTTTAAACTATTTCTAGCTTCTTCCTAAGCTCCCCAATAGTTATCTCTGCTACTTGAATGTCCCATTTTAAGCCGTTAATCTTTTCTACATAAACAGACTCATTTTTTTATAAAATTCAAGTCTTTCTTCTACAGACTGTAAACCTGTCTTATAAGCTACAAACATTAACTCAGATTTCTCAAATCTTTTCAATAGTTGTCCATATTGAGATTTAAGCACTTCAACAGTTTCAAGACAAGATTTTGAGCAAGTAGAATCATTAGATACCTCAGAATCAAAACTTGAAGATGAGTAAGCCATGAGTGCATAGTTAGTAGGTCCTTCCTCTGCCTGATCACTCTAGTCATATCCACCAAGACTATCACATGACACCAAGGAATTAGAAGTAGTTGTCTCTACTAGTACACTCCTTCTTGAGCTTTCCCTATTCCTATTGTCTTTGTTTCTTGAAGCTCTGCACTCCCTAGCAAAGTGTCTCCTCTTATGGTAGTTGTAGCACTCCACCTTGGATTTATCAAAACCAATGGACTCATTGCCATTCACAGTAATCCTCCTTCTTGTATTCTTCAAGAATCTTCTAGCTCTTAGAGTCAACATAGCCATCTGCCATTTTAAATCCATCTCTTCCAGGTCATCTGGATGGAGTTGTTGTAGATCCTCATTTGTAAGTTGAGGATTGTTTGGTTGACTATAAAAGAATGCACCGATCATAGCATCACTCAAGTTATCAACATTTGTGGAGTTAGCAGCACTAACTTGAGTGCTAATAGCAGAAACTCTATGAGCAGTGTTAACTGCTTCATTAGTGCTGCCATAGTTGTTAGAGGACACAAAAGCCATGTTTTGTGTGCTTGTATTTGAGCTTGATGTCCCTTTGACTTCTGCTTCATAGACTTTGAGATTGTTGTAGAGATCATCCATGCTCATTGTCTCTAATTCAGGCTTATTCCTCCATACAACAGCATGTGTGTTCCATTATGGTGACAAACTTCTCAACAACTTCTGGTTCACATCTTATTGTAAAAGTGTTTCACCCAAAATCACTAACTAACTCACAAGCTTTTAAAGCCTATCAAAAGTTTGATCAAGGGTTTTTGAACTAGAAGTAGTGAAGTATTCATACTGTTATTTCAAGAGATTTCATTAAGTTTTCTTTGTAGCAACATTCCCACCAAACCTCTTTTCAATAGCTTCCAGCAGCAACTTAGCATCCTTGATGGAGTTGAACTTTAACTGATGTTCATTAGGTATTCCCATCATCAAGGTGCTTCTGGCCTTCACTTCTAACCTCTTATGAGCCTTTTCTTCAGCAGTTGTAGGAGGTATTATTTTCTCAACACCTTCCACAACTATTGTTTTTTGTGCAGTGTTTCCATTCTCTATGACCTCCTATAGAGCCTAGTCAATCATCTGGATGTACTGTTCTATTCTCATCCTCCATAACTTAAACTCACCAGGTTTGAGCATTAGAACCTTGGATGCAGCCACCATATGTGTAGATTCTAAATCAATATATTATAGCAAATAGATCTTGTATATTCAAACAAGTTCTTCTTATTCAAAGCTTCTTAAGAAGCTTTGATACCACTTGTTGTCCCATTTTAATCCGTTAATCTTTTCTACATAAACAGACTCATTCTTTTTATAAAATTCAAGTCTTTCTTCTACATACTATAAACCTGTCTTATAAGCTACAACCATTAACTCATATTTCTCAAATCTTTTCAATAGTTGTTTATATTAAGATTTAAGCACTTCAATAGTTTCAAGACAAGATTTTGAGCAAGTAGAATCATTAGATACCTCAGAATTAGAACTTGAGGATTAGTAAGCCATGCGTGCATAGTTAGTATGTCCTTCCTCTGCCTGATCACTCCAGTCATATCCACTAAGACCATCACATGACACCAAGGCATTAGAAGTAGTTGTCTCTACTGGTACACTCCTTTTTGAGCTTTCCATGTTCTTGTTGTCTTGGTTTCTTGAAGCTCTGCACTCCCTAGTAAAGTGTCTGATGTGCGGTTGTCGTATGACTTCTACACAAGAAGTTTTATAACTTCCTAGGTAGTGCACCTAATCGTTGTATTGTATATGTCAAACTCGGGGTTGTTTATAATCGTTCACCATCAAGAATAGGTGGAAGGCTTGATCACGGTCTAACAGCATTCTAGACGGTTTTGATGGAAGAATTATTTTTTGTATTTTTGTTATTTTATGGAAAGCAGGTAAATCATATAATTAGAGAAGTGGTTTGGTTTTTAGCTATTAAACTAAATAATAATCAAAACAATGTTGATAACAATAAAGATAAATGGATTTGTGTCTTAATTAATCATGTATTAATCCCCAATTTCTTTCTCCAAGTGTCGTTTGCCTTGTCACGCTTATGATGATCTATGTAATTTATTTCCTAGTGCATGAACGAATACACGAACCTACCATCTAACTTAGTATACCGCTAGAAGCAACGCATATGAGCAAGGTATAAGAAGACTATTACACAGGCCCTAGGAGTTTACTAAGTGCATGTTAAATACATTAAAAGTGGATCAACCATATTAGGGGGTAAGGTAGTATGAAGACTGTTACTCGATGGTATCCTTTCTACACAATTACGTTTCCCTAGACATATTAACAGCAATTATAGACAGAAAGCTGGTTTTCTAAGACATAACGTGTACATCTATTACAAGAAGCAACATCACTAAGATCTACATTCTAGGTTTCATACAATCATAAATAAAGACAATAATAGATTTAGCCAAGCATGTTAAAGATAAAGAAAGAACAATAGATCAAACAATACATAGACATATTGAATGATTAAGTAAACCTTACTTGATTAAAACAAGAATTGGAAGAAGTACAATATGGTTTTTAGGCCCCAAAATCGTCTCCTATAGCTGCTAAACAAACTAGGGTTTGTACCCTCTTTTTATTCTAAAGTTACACACTCAAAACCCTAAATTAGGGTTTATATATATAAGAAAATCAACACGACGGCGTCGCATTTTAATTATGACGCCATCGTAAAACGAATCTTTTAGATCTGCGTTTGAGTCAGTGCGGGCTAACGTCGTCTTGAAATATGTGACGCTGTCACTTGATGAGTTGTGACGGCGTCGTGTATGGCTTGTGACGCCGTCTCCAGGCTATGTGAGCACAAATCTTCAAGAGTCTAGGTGTTGGTTTGTAATCTCGTCTGTTTCTTCTCCAAATGAGCCCAAGTCACGTGTAATTCATCCAAATGTCTTCCAAATGCAAAATACCTAAAAAGGAACGATTAAGTACCTATTTTGGGCATAAACACACGATTTTAGGGGTTAAACGACCCCGAAAAGTGTATAAAATGACACCTTATCAGTGTCCCCTCTTGTGGCAGTTGTAGCAATCCACCTTGGATTTATTAAAACCAATGGACTCATTGCCATTCACATTAATCCTCCTTCCTGTATTCTTCAAGAACCTTCTAGCTCTCATAGTCAATATAGCCATCTGCCATCTCAAATCCATCTCTTCCAGGTCACCTGGATGGAGTTGTTGTAGATCCTCATTTATAAGTTGAGGATTATTTAGTTGAATAGAAAAGAATGCACAGATCATAGAATCACTCAAGTTATCAACATTTGTAGAGTTAGCAGCAAACTTGAGTGATAACAGCAAAAACTCCGTGAGCAGTGTTAACTGCTTCATTAGTGCTGCCAGAGTTGTTAGAAGACACAAAAGCCATGTTTTGTGTACTTGTATTTAAGCTTGATGTCCTTTTGACTTCTGGTTCATATACTTTGAGATTTTTGTAGAGATCATCCATGCTCATTGTCTCTAATTCAGGCTTATTCCTCCACACAACAGCATGTGTGTTCCATTCTGGTGACAAACTTCTCAACAACTTCTGGTTCACATCTTCTTGTGAAAGTGTTTCACCCAAAATCTCCAACTGACTCACAAGCTTCTGAATCCTATCAAAAGTTTGATCAAGGGTTTCTAAACTAGGAGCAGTGAAGTTTTCATACTGCTATTTTAAGAGATTTCTTTAAGTTTTCTTTGTAGCAACATTCCCACCAAACCTCTTTTCAATAGCTTCCAGCAAGAACTTAGCATCCTTGATGGAGTAGAACTTTAACTCATGTTCATTAGGTATTCGCATCATTAAGGTGCTTATGGCCTTCACTTCTAACCTCTTCTGAGCCTTTTCTTCAGTAGTTGTAGGAGGTATTATTTTCTCAACACTTTCCACAACTGTTGTTTTTGGTGTAGTGTTTCCATTCTCTATGACCTCCCATAGAGCATAGTCAATCATCTGGATGTATTGTTCTATTCTCATCCTCCATAACATAAACTCACCAGGTTTGAGCATTGGAACCTTGGATGCAACCACCATATGTGCAGATTCTGAATCCATATCTTATAACAAAGAGATCTTGTGTATTCAAACAGGTTCTTCTTATTCAAAGCTTCTTAACAAGCTCTGATACCACTTGTTGTCCCATTTTAAGCCGTTAATCTTTTCTACATAAACAGACTCATTCTTTTTATAAAATTCAAGTCTTTCTTCTACAAAATGTAAACCTGTCTTATAAGCTACAACCATTAACTCAGATTTCTCAAATCTTTTCAATAGTTGTTCATATTGAGATTTAAGCACTTCAACAGTTTCAAGACAAGATTTTGAGCAAGTAGAATCATTAGATACCTTAGAATCAGAACTTGAAGATGAGTAAGCCATGAGTGCATAGTTAGTAGGTCCTACCTCTGCCTGATCACTCCAGTCATATCCACCAAGACCATTACATGACACCAAGGCATTAGAAGTAGTTGTCTTTACTATTACACTCCTTTTTGAGCTTTCCCTGTTCCTATTGTCTTGGTTTCTTAAATCTCTACACTCCCTAGCAAAGTGTCCCCTCTTGTGGTAGTTATAGCACTCCACCTTAGATTTATCAAAACCAATGGACTCATTGCCATTTACAGTAATCGTCCTTCCTGTATTCTTGAGGAACCTTTTATCTCTCATAGTCAACATAGCCATCTGCTATCTCAAATCCATCTCTTCTAGGTCATCTGGATGGAGTTGTTGTAGATCCTCATTTATAAGTTGAGGATTGTTTGGTTGACTAGAAAAGAATGCATAGATCACAGCATCACTCAAGTTATCAACATTTGTGGAGTTAACAACACTAACTTGAGTGCTAACAGCAGAAACTCCATGAGCAGTGTTAATTGCTTCATTAGTGCTGCCAAAGTTGTTAGAGGACACAAAAGCCATGTTTTGTGTGCTTGTATTTAAGCTTGATGTCCCTTTGACTTCTGCTTCATATTATTTGAGATTGTTGTAGAGATCATCCTTGCTCATTGTCTCTAATTCAGGCTTATTCCTCCACACAACAGCATGTGTGTTCCATTTTGGTGACAAACTTCTTAACAGCTTCTGGTTCACATCTTCTTGTGAAAGTGTTTCACCCAAAATCTCCAACTAACTCACAAGCTTCTAAAGCCTATCAAAAGTTTGATCAAGGGTTTCTGAACTAGGAGCAGTGAAGTTTTCATACTGCTATTTCAAGAGATTTCTTTGAGTTTTCTTTGTAGCGGCATTCCCACCAAACCTCTTTTCAATAGCTTCCAACATCAACTTAGCATCCTTGATGGAGTTGAACTTTAACTGATGTTCATTAGGTATTCCCATCATCAAGGTGCTTCTAGCCTTCACTTCTAACCTCTTCTGAGCCTTTTCTTCAGCAGTTGTAGGAGGTATTATTTTCTCAACACCTTCCATAACTGTTGTTTTTGGTGCAGTGTTTCCATTCTTTATGACCTCCCATAGAGCATAGGAAATCATCTAGATGTACTCTTCTATTCTTATCCTCCATAACTCAAACTCACTAGGTTTGAGCATTAGAACCTTAGATGCAGCCACCATATGTGCAAATTCTGAATCCATATCTTCTAGCAAAGAGATCTTGTGTATTCAAACAGTTTCTTCTTATTCAAAGCTTACAACTACTTGGCATATTTCAATAAGATTACTAACAACACTAATTTATCACAGCAGCAGGTAACTAATACCTAAACACGGTAACTTCAAAAAAGCTTTTAATCCAATAAACCCTCCCCTAAACTGATATTTATCTTCAAAATCATTAAGTTTCTTCATTAAAAGCTTCATAATCACTAGGAGGATGCTTCTAAACACTTTATTGAGGTACATAGCCTTCCTTAAGCTGTTTCTTGACCAATCTGAGAAGCTCAAATGCCATTTCACACTCATAATCAACTTAGAGCTTCATATCATTGAACATCTGATATAGTGTGTGCTTTGTAAGTGGATACATCTTTTCAACCAACAGATAAAAAAAAATGTTCTACATTTGTCCCACAATAACTCCAACAAAGAATCATAAAGCTTTCAGTTCAGCACTTTAACTACCCCTGTTGATTATCCATACAATATCTGCAAGATGGTGTATTTTTTTTCAACATGGTCTTTCAAATTAAGATGTAAGAAAATATCATTAATTTCACTGCTCTTACTTCCTGAAAAAATCTTGCTTTGACTTATGTGACAACCATGACTTGAGTCAGGTTAGTCAAACTATTAGTGTTGAACTTATTATCTATAGCAATGTATGGGTTTATTTTGTTATTTATGTTTATTATTTGTGTTTATATGTATTTATGTGGGATATGTGAGTTTTGGTAATCAACCCATTGGGCGTGATCGTCTCATTGGGATTGGATTTGTGTTGAATTTTGTGGAGTTCATTTCGTTCACTTTTGGTGACAAGGAAATGATTTTTGTGATTTAAGCGTTTTAGTGATTTATCGTGTAAGTGTTATTACGTATACGTATTTATGTGTTAGTAATGTTAGGTATGAATATGTGTTAGTAGTTAGAATAAGAATGAAATATAAATTGCTATTTTTGGAAAGTTAGGTTAAAGTAAAAATGAAAAGTTATTTATTTTAAAAGTTTAGTAAATTGCGTTTACGCAAAAAGGTATACTCAAATAAGCTTAGGTTTTTATAAAAACTTAAGGTAATGCAAATAATTAAGTAATTAATAGTTAAATAAAAAAAAGAAAAAAAGATAAGGGTATTCGGCCGGTTATGGGCTTAAGGGGAAAAAAGGAAACAAATTTGATTCTAACTTGGACTCTAATCCTATAAATACTAAACCTTATTATCCCTAAATCACTTTTCAATTCCCCTATACCTTGGATCGGTCGACTATTCAAGAGCAAGAAGAGAAGAAAAAATATTTTTCAAGTTAAGGATTTTTGTGTTCAAGAATCAAGGGTTTAAGTTATAATTCATCTTCTTTGTTTAGTTTTAATCATTAATTCATGTAACAATTACTAAGATGGATAATTAGGGTTTTATAAAATTTGTAAATTAATATAATTAAACTAGTTAATAATGATTAGGGATGCATTATAAGTATGATGGTGTGTTCGGTTAGGTTTAGAATGCGTTAGAACTTGATTTAGGTTTGAGCATAATTTAGGGTTGTGTTGTTTCATTAATAACTAGAGGTTAGAAGCATGAATTGATGTGATTCCAGTGCCTATGATGTAGTTCAGAGAGTCTAGTTTCCATAACATCCGGCCTTGAAAGTTTTTAAGGTCGGGAAGCCATTCAAATGTAGGTTACAAGAAAGGTTGTCAAAGCAGTAAATTCGGGTCCGATTTCGAGATGTAAAACCCCCACTTAAAATTTGAATTAGGATTATCCAACCTACAGGAGTTGAGTTTTATGTGTCTATTAAAAATCCCCCAAAGAAGAGCTTCTGATTTGGAGTCTAAGTATGGTTTTTAGGTCCAAACTTTTTAG
>BQNB010114794.1:3534-21683 GCA_026074375.1 Tanacetum coccineum
ACCTTAGAATACCATGAAATGACCTTAGAATACTTGAAATAGAAGAACAATGAAGAACTAGGAAACCCTTTAGTTGGGTTATTGTTGTCGTGACCAAGAACCAAAAAGAAAAGATTTTTGTGGTGGCTTGTTTTATGATTGTGTGACCTAGAAATGAAATAAGGTATGGTATTTATATAGAAGGATTAGGGTTTAAGGGTGCACCATGTCTCAAGCCAAGTGACTTAAACCCACTCTTTGGTCCTTTTGGTTGGTTCGGCTAGAAAGAAAGAAGACAAGAAAGATGAGCCAATTTTTGGGACTAAGATGAAAGTATCATGTGTTGTGGTCCATGTGCTAGTCAATGTGTAAGGTGGTCACATGCATGTGTTGCATGGATAGTGTGTGCCTGAAAGTGACCTTTGAAGAGGTCATTTTCCCATCTTACATGCACACATGGTTTAAGCTTTTAAAAAGATGCCATTTGATTTATTTAAGAAGCTTGAATCAAAAATTTAGAAGAGGATGGATATGAATTTCGAAATTTTTGAATAAATCATAGATAATGGTTGATATCTTGAGTTTACATGCAAAGGTGGTAGGTTTTCGGGGTTCTGTAGGGCACAAAACGATAAAAACGCAATACGCACGCGAAAAACATAAAAGTCTTAAACGTAAGTGTACATAACCCATGTAACACTATAAAACACATAAAATATGAGTAGACTTAATTTAGTCCGAAGTCGGAACGCATCTGATAACGTTTTTTAGTTTTACGCGGGACAACTTCCTGGTTTTAGGTCAAATTGACACGTAATTTATAAAAGTTAAATTATTGCACGTAAAAGGTAAAATAATGACCTGGAAATTTACGGAGTGTCACGTGGTGGTTCTAGTCAAGCTGGTGGTTTTAGTTAAGCTGGTGCAAGACAAGCTGTTGGTGCAAGAAGTGTCTCTGGTCAAGCTGTTGGTGCAAGAAGTGTCTCTGGTCAAGCTGCTGGTGCAAGGAATGCCTCAAGTCAAGCTTGTGGTTCTAGTCAACCCAGTGCAGTACCAAGCATAACAACTAGTGCAAGGAATGCCTCGAGTCAAGATGTTGGTACTAGTCAACCTAGTGTAGCACTAAGCACAACAAGCTAAGGACCAACTCAACATAGTACATGACCTAGGCAAGTATTCAGGCACCAAGACCAACTCCAAGTCCTGGATCACAAAGATTGACCAAGAAAATTGCCAACAGACACAGCCCAAGAAAATTGTCATCTTAGTTCAGTTGTTATGCATTGGATCTTTAAACAATATGAACTCTGTTAACTTTCATGTAATTTGGATTATAAGTATTAACTCTAGTTGTCATGTAATAACTCTATGTTTGGTTAACTCTGCATTAGATGTATTATGTTTGGTTAACTATGTGTTTGGTTAGAAGTATTGTGTAATTTAAATTCTGCATAAGAAGTATTAACTCTATGTTTAGTTAATCATGTTATGTTTGCAGAGTTTGACCTTCTAAAGTCAACTGTCATGTAGTGTACATTGTTGGTCATTTTTCTCAGTTTGACTAGTTTTAAGGTCAAACAGGCTCATCGATTTTGGTCATATTGCTATGTTTGACCTTCAAAATTCAAGTGACATTTAGAGTATGTTTTGGTAAACATTTAGAGTGTACATTGTGTTTCTAATGTTACTGAGTTTGACCTTCCAAAGTCAAACAGGGTTGCTTTATACAACAAATAAACCAAATGCTAAACAAAACAAGCAATGTATTTAAAAGAGACCAATTTCCATTACTCCAATACCAAAACCATTGATTCTTACATAAACAACATTAGCCAACAACACAAAAAGATCAAGCTAAGATTAATACGACATAACCTATATCATCAACTACACTCCATCAAGAAGTACCCAAAGATAGACCCACAAACAATCACTAGAACTAAAGATAAAAGAAAGGAAAAAGGCAAATGCACACAACTAAAAACAGATACTTCTTCTTCAATTCCTGATTTGACTTGCACAACACCAATATATCGGCTTCCACCCTATTCCTCACCCTTAACAAGCCCGATATTATCATCAATGATCTTTGACACATTAGGGGGGGAGGTCCACCAAGTCAAAATGAATACAACGTTCATCATTGATCTGTGGGAATGCAACGAACCTACGACCTGAATTAGTATGAGGTCAGATAGTTCGGTGACGGTTGCCAAGTGCCCCACAAAAACATCAGGTAATTGAAACTTACAAGGTTAGGATTCTTTAAGAGTAGTTTTTGACGATGTGAATTAGAATAAATGAGGCGAGGTATCGACAGTCATACTGAGTTTTATAATGTTAGAATTTGGCGAAGACTGTGGTAAAGAAAGTATGTAACACATTAGTCCCTATGGGGTATTATAATGTGAACGAATGATTATTATGCCCCCTGATTAAACAGAAAGACACTAAAACAATACGAAAAGTGTTGGCAAATAATCAAAGGGCTGTCAACTTATTTTGGTCAACCACAAGTGACGCTGGTGTAAATTATTATTTGCCTTTTTAGGCTAGACATGGCAATCTTGAGCATAAACCACAAGGACGATTTATAGTAATAACTCATACAAAATAACACAAACATTTTCCTATTATAAATCTATTTATAAGTGCAACACAATTTTTGTATACAGTTTCTTTTTCGTACATTTTGACAGGATTTATTACTTTTGACTTAGTAAACATTACTCGCATGTGACCAACGCAAAAAGCAACTGTTACGAGGGCAAATTAAAAATAAAATAAAACTAAAAATAATAAAAATATATCAAAATGAATATTGCATTAAAGAGCACCAAATTTAGAAAACTGTGGAATTAAATCATTAAAATAATAAGTAGAATAAAAATATTATTTATAAAAATTATAAAAAATAAAGGTGATTTTTTAATTAGAATTGACACATGACGCTTTAAAATGTGTTAATCCTTAAAATAGATAATTAGTCAAGATTGCACATAACAAAAAATAGTTTAAAAAGTTTTGTACATAAAATGAGATACATATGTGTTTGTTGTTACAAATAGATATTTTCAATACCGAAAGTTTAAATTATTTTCTAGACTGTTCTAAATATAATTGTGAATAAAGGTGTCCCAATAAAAGTGTATATAGAAATACTAGGGGAGGATTCCGGCAAGCTTCTTCATACCGAAATCGGAATTTATTCTCAGGTTGATTTGAATAGATCGATTTGGGAGATGTCGTGAGAGTGCCTTTGCTTGAAATTGCATTCTAATCCTGATATGCAAAACCGGGCCAATTAAGGATAGGGCAATATGCCTGGCAGAGATTGTGCAAAAGGAGTCGTGAAGATATTAGGAGTATGGTAAAACATTTTTAGAAATATGCAAGAAGGTTCACTTTGGTGTGATGTTAATGTTTCCATCGTCCAATTGTCAACTAAATTTGGACACCAAGGTATTGCCTGTTTTTTTTCGGCATTCATATCTTCAATCTGCTTAAAGAATTAGATAGTCGGATGCTTAAGTGTTTGGAAAATCATGATTATTAAAAAAATATGTTTCTTCTTGTTGGTTACTAATCTTTATCAATGGTTGTTCATTTGTAGGTCGAGATAAAGAATCTGAATTCAATTTTCTCCCATTCTCGCAGGCGCATTGAGTAAGCGAATTGAGAGATTTCGAGATTTAGTCAGCACCTGCAAGACACTAGCAGGTAAGGCATAGGCGGCAAACAAAAAAAACAAAGGAAGAAGGCGGAAGTTATTATGACAAAGGCAAGCGTGGCATGCATAAGAAAGCCTTCTTGGGTGAAAAGAAACTACTAATAAAGTTGTCAGCGAAATAATAGAAACGACGGCGTAGTTTTTTTTTTTGAGGGCAAGAAGGAGGCTCTCTCCAACTCCCTCCGACTCGTGATCATTCCACCTCCGCCCCTTCATCATCTGCCCAGGTTTTATTAATAACGACACTTTACTTTTATAAACAAATGACAAAACGAAAACAAAAGCTCTAAAAATTATTGATGAATATATCCCGCTGAAATATATGACAACCCCAAGTATGAACATTTGTTAGATTATATTTTGCCTTACAAAAATAAATCGAAGCCTTCATGTTAACAAAATAAATACCCTTCAAAATAGTTCGCAAATAATATCCAAAGAATTTACATATCATACCCTCAACCCATCTCAAAACATATCCAGTTATATTCACGAATATTATGTATTTGTGCTTCTGATGGGTGGTATGCATGAATCTTCTTCTTGAGTGATGGTGATAAAATTGAAGTATGGGGTTCAATATTATAATTAAAATATGAAATTAATATTGAAAGAAAACAGCATAACTGCATACCGCAGACGAAACAAGAACAAAGAAAGCGAATTAATTAAATCGAGTCAAACTTTAATCTAATAAAACTACAAAATAACTTAACATATCTTTTAAATACAAAAACATTATCCTAATTCCTACTCTCAAACGCCGGCTAATAAAAAAAAAATAATTAGTACAAAATATAAAAAAGAAAAACCATAAAATATACAAAGTACATCACCCTCTTCACAGCTCACACAAACAATGGTTTAAAAAAAAAAAAAAAAGGTCAAGTTTGGACGGAATGTGCATTAATCTAAATAATGACAAGTCAAAAATATAAGAACCACACATTAAGAGTAACAAGCAACACACGACAGCCCGAACCCCAACGCGTACAAGTCCACAACAACCCATCCCGAGAGCATCGTGGATACTCTCGAAGGCCCCGGGGCACAACATAAAGACATATACGTGAACAAAACTAATACAAACTCCTACTCGTCTAAGCTAAAACATTCTAGGAAACTCCAATTTTTTTTACGGATTATTAGGATTACGTGATATTCTTTACTTTCTTATCTTACGAAGTTTCCCACTTTCTGATTTCTCTTTCGTTGTCTTTTCTTTTCTTGTCGTTGATCTTCCCCCCTTTCATTTTCCTCTTTAAATAAAAAAAAAAAAAAACAAAACGAAGACAAAAAAAAGACACAGTAAGCATATAGTACACGAAGAACAAAAGACAGCGAAATCATTAACAACATATTAATAATTCATCTTCAAAGGTTTTATAGTGCATTGACGCCAAGAACAAACAGTCTAAATTACCATAAAAAAATAGAAGCAGCAAAATCTCGGTCTCAATCAACACCCAACTGCGGTCGGCGGAGCTCCCGCGCGTCATAGACAACTGGTGTCCCACAGACTTGAAATGTTGTTTTTAAGACAGAACTTCGCGCAACGCCTACGTAATCATAAACCTAAATAATGAGTTTTTCAATGCGGGTAATGATCCACAAGACCAGTAGTACTAAAACAAATACTCCTAAGCATGAAGCTTTATAAACCAAGTGATGGTGAGTAAACTTTAGAGCGGCCATTCTGGCGCGAGATATGTTTAATACTTAGCTCACCACCAATGCACCATCAGAAGCAAATATGTGATATAACTGGATTTGAGGTATGTACTTCTTGGATATTGCGACTATTTACGGTATTTTGTCTAACAAGTGTTCATTTATTTTGAAAGGCAAATATAATCTAACAAATGTTCATACTTGGGGTTGTCATATATTTCAGTCCGGATAGTCATAATTTTAGCTTTGTTTGTATTTGTTTATAAAAGTAAAGTGTCGTAAAACCTGAGAGCCTTCTTCCCAAATACGCGTTTCTTGCATAGTTTCACCAGCTTGCCTTTGTCATATAATTCCGCCTGTCTTGCGATCTCGAAATCAATAGCTCTACTCATGGCTGAAAATTGAATTCAGATTCTTTATCTCGACCTACAAATGAACAACCATTGATAAAGATTAGTAACCAACAAGAAGAAACATATTTTTTTAATAATCATGATTTTCCAAACACTTAAGCATCCGACTATCTAATTCTTTAGCAGAATGAAGACGAAAAGGCAAGTACCTTGGTGCCAAATTCTAGTTGACAAATTGGACGATTGGAAACATTAACATCACACCAAAGTGAACCTTCTTGCATATTTCTGTTACCAACTCCTAAATATCTCACGACCCTTTGCAACTCTGCAGCATATTGCCCAACCTTAATGGCCGTTCGCATATCAGGTTCAGAAACAATTTCAAGCAAAGGCACGACACCCATGATCTATTCAAATCAACCTGAGAATAAATTCCGATTTCGGTATGAAGAAGCTTGCCGGAATCCTCCTCCATATTTATATATACTACATTTATATTTGGGACACTTTTCACAAATATATTTAGAAAGTCTAGAAAATTAAACTTTTCGGTATGAAAATATCTATTTTTAACAACAAACACATGTATCTCATTTTATGTAACAATCTTTTTAACAAATTTTTGTTATGTGCAATCTTGACTATTCATCTCATTTTAAGAAAACACATTTTAAAGCGACATGTGTCAATTCTTAATTAAAAAATCACCTTTATTTTTAAATTAAAAAATATTTTTATCTACTTATTTTTTTATGATTTAATTCCACCATATTTTCTAAAATTTTGTGCTCTTTAATTCAATATACATTTTGATATATTTTTATTAATTTTTAGTTTTATTTATTTTTAATGCCTCCGTAACCGTTGCTTTGTGCGGGTAACATGCTAGTAATGTTTAATAAGTCAAAAGTAATAAACTGTCAAAATGTACGAAAAAAAACTGATACAAAATTGTGTTGCACTATAAATAGATTTACAAAGAAAATGTTTTGTGTTATTTTGTAAGAGTTAATTACATAAATCGTCCTTGTGGTTATGCTCAAATTGCATGTCTTGCCCTAAAAAGGCAATAATTACACCAGGCGTCCCTGTGGTTGACCAAAATAAGTTGACCAGCCCTTTGACTTATTTTCCAACCACTTTTTCGTTGTCTTTCTGTTTCATCAGGGGCAAAATCATCCGTTCACATTAATAATACCCCAAGGACTAACAGTGTTACCCTACTTCTTTACCACCCATCTTCCGCCAAATTCTACCTTATAACTCCCAGTCGATACCTCGCCTCATTTATTCCTAATTCACTCGATCAAAAACTACTCTAAAGAATCCTAACCCTTAAGATCAATTACCTTATGTTTTTGTGGGCATCTTGCAGTCACCCGAACATCATGGACTAATACTAATTCAGGTCGTAGGTTCGTTGCATTCCCACAGATCAATGATGAACGTTGTATTCATTTTGACTTGGTGGACCTTCCCCCCCAATGTGTCAAAGATCATTGATGATAATATCGGGCTTGTTAAGGGTGAGGAATAGGGTGGAAGCCGATATATTGGTGTTGTGCAAGCAAACAGGAACTTGAAGAAGTATTTGATTTTTAGTTGGTTGGCATTTGCCTTTTTCCTACTTTTATCTTAGTTCTAGTGATTGTTTAGTGGTTCTATTTTGGCGTACTTTGATGGAAGTTGTAGTTTGATGATATAGGTTTATGTCTATGATCTTAGATGATCTTATGTGTTGTTGGCTAATGTTGTTTATGTAAGAATCAATGGTTTTGGTATTGGAGTAATGGAAATTGGTCTCTTTTAAATACATTGTTTGTTTTGTTTAGCATTTGGTTTTGTTGTATTTGTTGTATAAAGCAACCTTGTTTGACTTTAGAAGGTCAAACTCAGTAACATTAGAAACACAATGTACACTCTAAATGTTTACCAAAACATACTCTAAATGTCACTTGACTTTAAAACATAGCAATATGACCAAAATCGATGAGCTGTTTGACCTTAAAACTAGTCAAACTGAGAAAAATGACCAACATGTACATAATGACAGTTGACTATTTAGGCAGGTCCAAATTCTGCAATCATAACATTGATTAAATTAAACAATTAGAGTTAATATTCTGATGAGACTTTAAATTACACAATACTTCTAACCAAACACAGAGTTAACCAAACATAATACTTCTAATGCAGAGTTAACCAAACATAGAGTTATTACATGACAACTAGAGTTAATACTTATAATCCAAATTACATGAAAGTTAACAGAGTTCATATTGTTTAAAGATCCAATGCATAACAACTGAACTAAGATGGCAATTTTCTTGGGCTGTGTCTGTTGGCAATTTTCTTGGTCAATCTTTGTGATCTAGGACTTGGAGTTGGTCTTGGTGCCTGAATACTTGCCTAGGTCCTGCACTATGTTGAGTTGGTCCTTAGCTTGTTGTGCTTAGTGCTACACTAGGTTGACTAGTACCAACATCTTGACTTGAGGCATTCCTTGCACTAGTTGTTATGCTTGGTACTGCACTGGGTTGACTAGAACCACAAGCTTGACTTGAGGCATTCCTTGCACCAGCAGCTTGACCAGAGACACTTCTTGCACCAACAGCTTGTCTTGCACCAGTTTGACTAGAACCACCACGTGACACTCCGTAAATTTCCAGGTCATTATTTTACCTTTTACGTGCAATAATTTAACTTTTATAAATTACGTGTCAATTTGACCTAAAACCAGGAAGTTGTCCCGCGTAAAACTAAAAAACGTTATCGGATGCGTTCCGACTTCGGACTAAATTAAGTCTACTCATATTTTATGTGTTTTATAGTGTTACATAGGTTATGTACACTTACATTTAGGACTTTTACGTTTTTCGCGTGCGTATTGCGTTTTTATCGTTTTGTGCCCTATAGAACCCCGAAAACCTACCACCTTTGCATGTAAACTCAAGATATCAACCATTATCTTTGATTTATTCAAAAATTTAGAAATTCATATCCCTCCTTTTCCAAATTTTTGATTCAAGCTTCTTAAATAAATCAAATGGCATCTTTTTATAAGCTTAAACCATGTGTGCATGTAAGATGGGAAAATGACCTCTTCAAAGGTCACTTTCATGCACACACTCTCCATGCAACACATGCATGTGACCACCTTACACATTGACTAGAACATGGACCACAACACATGATACTTTCATCATACTTTCATCTTAGTCTAAAAAATTGGCTCATCTTTCTTGTCTTCTTTCTTTCTAGCCGAACCAACCAAAAGGACCAAAGAGTGGGTTTAAGTCACTTGGCTTGAGACATGGTGCACCCTTAAACCCTAATCCTTCTATATAAATACCATACCTTATTTCATTTCTAGGTCACACAATCATAAAACAAGCCACCACAAAAATCTTTTCTTTTTGGTTCTTGGTCACGACAACAATAACCCAACTAAAGGGTTTCCTAGTTCTTCATTGTTCTTCTATTTCAAGTATTCTAAGGTCATTTCATGGTATTCTAAGGTGTTACAAGGGTTTATCGACTCATTTCCAAGGTTTAATCACAAGTTCAAGATCTAGGGTTTCATAAATTATTTGGGGTTTTCAAGTTCAAGTTCTCCTAATCAAGTTCTTATAATTCTTTTCTTGTTCATCTTACTTGTAAGCTAAATCTTGGGCTCTTTCTTTCATTTCATGTTTATTTATGTTCTTGTTCTTCGATCTATAATAATACATGTGTTGTGTCAGTTCTTTGAAAGTAAATAAGATGGATTTTTGTAAAACTATAAGATGTTATGCTTATCTTGTGAATATATTGATGTTAGTACTAAGATAGGTGAATTAGTATGTTGATGTGATGGGATTAGGTTAATATTAAGAAGTGGTTTTGTTGTGGATTAAGTATATGAAGGGATTAGGTTAGTTTTGGGATATTGTGAAGTTGTGGTGATGATTTGTGCCGATTTCGGCTTAATATTAAGGTTGTCCGAAACAGCCTGCACCATTAAGGTGTCGTAAAAATGTTTTGAAATGTTAAAACTATGAAAATATGTTAGCTTATGTCGCTACGGATGTTTTAAAATCAGACGTAAAATGAGCAAGTTATGGTCATATGAAGCTCGGTTACACTTTTCGACAAAATTGTTTTCAATACATTATGAGCAGATTCACAATCATGTGTTTTGACCCCTTTCGGGTCTGAATCGGCTAAAGTATATAAAAGAAAAGTTGTTCAAAATGAAATTTTACTAAACATAGCGAATTTTCTTTAAGCTTGAAAGTCAAAAACGAAGGAGATATATCATGAGAAAGTTGAGTCGTTTTTGAGACACTATAATTAATATAGTTGTTTTTGAATGTTAAAAATAGCATTTCAGGAGTTTTTGAGTCCGTTTGAGCTTTGAAAACCTTTGCGAAAGTTATTGTATCACTTATATAATATTAGGGCACGTTAGAAACATTCTAAAAATGATATTTCGAAAACGTTAGATATTACTAAAAATAGTAAGTCTTTATTTACGGAATATATATTAGCGAGATGAAAGTGGAAGTAGACGTTAAGTTTCCCGTAGTGTGTTTAGGGTTAATGGACCTCACAAATATTAGGGGACAGTATTAACGTCCCGGATTTCTAAACTTTAAATAGAAACTTTTCAAAAATAGTAATTTTTCATCTAAGTGTCGTAACTTAACTAAAAACCTATTTTCTTTGTAAAGACACATTTTTATTAATTAAACTAAGACACAACACATATGGATGTTATTGATCTCTATGAACGATTTATGCATCGTTTCGTTATATATTTCCTTCTCTTAAAGCTCGTTATTTAATTAGGCCGCGGTTAGGATCTCATGATTCATTCTTCTTTCATTGATTTCTTTTCACTCATCGTTGCTTAAGGTGAGTTCCTAGCCCTACATTTTACTATTTTACATATACATATCAACTCTTTGGAGTAAGAACATTGCTTATGTTTTACTTTTGGACACAAGTACCTAAATGAAACTTTACTTGTTTACGAGTTGCCTAATTACCTTTAGCTCATTATTGCCTTATCATGAACCATTAATTACTGTAAGTAAGCGTGAATGTTATTAATAGATCTATTGGGATTGATAATCCCCGTCCGGGTATTAGTGATTCTTACCTGTATCGGGTACGTACATTGTACTGATCAAACGGGCGTATAACATGTTGGAATTTTCTAGGTATTTCGAGTTAGATACCTAATAGTCGAACTTTATTTGGCATTTACCTGCTAGTAAACATCAACTTCGGTGTCATGAGCTTAGTGCAATGTAAATACATTTTAGTGATTATGTGTTACAATTATCATGCCTTAATTAAATCTCGTGGTCCACATTTATCGTTTTACTTAAACCTATGAATTCACCAACTTTATATTGACTTTTTAAGCATGTTCTTCTCAGGTGCTTAGCTGTGGATATCTTTGATGTGTTATGTGGTGTCTTTTGCATGGCCCGATTTTTTAAGACTTGTCTATCACTTAAATACCATTGTCTATTTTTAAAGCTTCTTTAAGCTTTTACATATTACTATTTGAACCATTCGAATCATTGTAAAGACTATATTTATTTTATCAATCCAACGATGTTTATTGTTCAAAACTTCTCTTAGTAGTTATTCTCTGTACTTGTGTTTGAGATATTCATGATCGTCACGCCATCGGATTCGTATTTCCGCTGCGACCTATTTTAGGGGCGTGACAGATTGGTATCAAGATCCAAGGTTATAAAGAACCAGGTAGTATATTAGGTCTGGTCTATAACCAGTATGTGATCCTTACATGCTTCTACTTGTCTTATATATGAAATTGCCGGTAATATATATCTAAGTATTATTTTTACTTAAGTATTATTTATATTTATGTTGCCATATTGATTTTGCCATGTTGCATTTCGTATTGCCATGAGTGCATTTCATTTATGTCATGATGCATTTTCATTCTTGCCATGAGTTATGTTGCATCACTTTTACTTTTCACAATTGCATGCACCTTGCATGGTTTCATATAAAGGGATTTATATAAACTTTTGCTTGTGCAGAGTTATGGCTGCTCCTGTTATTTGTATTTATGCTAACTTCTCTGAGGAGAGCGTTAGATCATCTCCTTACATCATTATTTTATCTGACACCGTTATGCCAACTGCTATTATTCCACCTATTGTACCTGCTGTTATTCTACCGGCTATTCATGCTGACATTCCAAATTTATCTGTCGAGGTTCCAGTTATTACACCCATTGCTCCGGAGGCGAAGGTGACTCTAGTCGCTTCGCCTGCTGGAGTGCTTGATACGGTTATACATTCTTCTTCTGAGTCTGATCCGTCAGAGTATCCATCTTCACCAGAGCATGCACCCATTGTACCATCTACTTCTCTATTCTTATTTTCTGATTCTTTTGAGGCATTTGGAGATTATTCTAATAGTAATTCATCTAAGAGACATGCATCACCTAATTTACATAAGGCTGATGTTGCTCGATTCAAGAGCAAGGTAGCATTACGTTCATCATCATTTACTGGTATTGCACCATCGACTGCTGTTGCACCATATTCTGTACATACTTCACCCATTCGAGATGCTCCTATTCCTGCTTTTTGCACCATATCTACTCCTCGTCTTACCGGTGGTTGTACCGGGTTACGGCAATGAAGAGGTTTATTTATCCACCACCCATTAGGACTCTAAGAGATACCGAGGCCTATCGTCGATGAAGAGTTGCACCGTTGTCTACTTTGATCCATCATCAGATTCTTCCTCATCTTATTCTGATTCATCATCTAAGGATTCTTCTTTTGACACACCAGCTTCTTCATCTGAGAGTTTATCACATTCAGCTGCTACGCATTCACATTCAGGGCCTTTACCTCGTAGGAGGCCACAGGGTTCTGACTATGTTACACCTTCACCATCTCTATCTGCTAGACCATCTCAAAAGAGATGTAGGTCCCCGGCTACCTTAGTGCTTTCCAACTCTCCCATCAAGAGCTCTATCACCTATGCATGCTGATCGTTTACCACCTCGAAAGAGGTTTAGAGGTCCTTTAGCCGCATCTTCTCATGAGGGTAGTATCGAGGACAGTTCTAAGGCTAGTACTGAGTCAGACATTGATTTAGATATTTTGGCGGATATTGAGGCCGACATTACGACAGAGGCTACGGCAGCTGTTGAGGCTAAGGCCTAGGTTAGGGCTGAGGCCGAGGATGAGGTTGAGACCGAGGCTGAGGTTGAGGGAGATGACAAGGCAGAGTGATGTTGAGTCTAGTAGTGGAGATACTATTGAGATTGGGGTTGATGTAGTTGTTGAATCTGTTGCTCTAAATGACCTTCCTGGACCGACCGTTGCTGAGCGATGGGAGGAGTATAAGGAGACTATGAAGGGTATGTACGAGCATTTACTGGAGATACCCATTCAGAGGTTAGAGGATATTGAGCAGGAGTAGAGGGCTCAGGAGGTCAGGGCAGTGACTGTTAACACTGAGAGGGCTAGGCTGCTTAATAGGGTTAGAGTGTTGGAGGGGAGTAACATGAGACTCCAAGATTCTTTGAGTGTTAAGAGAGAGAAGGCTGATAGTGTTCAACATCATTTGGGTTATGTGCAAGAGGAGCTCAAGCAAATTCGTGTATCTCACTATTATGATAGGGAGGATTTTAGGAGACTTGAGACCTTTGTGATGAGGCATCATGGTTACAGTCCTTAGATTTATTGCATCTTGACTTGTGTATCGACTAATATTAGCTAGTAGTAGCGTTAGGGGTATATCCTATCTTTTGGGAAGCAATGATGTAACTAACTTATTAATTATGTTATGATGACTTATCTTATTTTATATATCTATGATGATTTCGTTATATTCTCTATGTGTCGTAATATTATTTACTTCGTTATGGCAAGATGTGGTCCTGTTATGTTTAATATTTACATTCCATTATTTCTATATATTGTTTATGATGATTAGATCTCGTATCGAATCTCATTACGTATTATATTTTCTTTTGTGATTAGAGAAATGACTATTACCCAATCTGGAATGACACCTGAGGTAATTAAAGAGTTGATTAACCGACGTGTGACTGAAGCATTGGCTAAAAAAGAAGCTAATCGTAACCTCGGACCCATCGTTGAAGGCGAAATTAAAAATGGAGATGATAACAGAAATGGTAACAGTGGGGGAAACGGGAATGGTAACGGTGGAGGAAATGGAAACAATGGTAACAACAATGGAATAGGAACCATAATGGAATGAACGGAGGTGTAGGAGGAGTTGCACTAGTTGCTCGAGTTTGTACCTATAAGGACTTCCTAAACTGTCAACCCTGTAACTTCAGTAGGACTGAAGGAGTTGTTGGATTAGCATGGTGGTTCGAAAAGATAGAGTCGGTGTTTCGCATTAGCAATTGTACTAAAGATTCCCAGGTGAAGTTTTCCACCTGCACCTTTCTGGATGGTGCACTAACATGGTGGAATTCACATGTTAAGACAATTGGGATAGATGAGGCTTACGGAATGTCATGGAAAGAGTTGATGAAATTGATGATCGAAGTCTATTATCCAAGAAACGAGATATAAAAATTAGAGAATGAGCTGTGGAGTTTGAGTGTGAAAGGAACTGATGTGGCTGGGTACACAAGGCGATTTCAAGAATTGTCATTGTTGTGTCCAAGGATGGTTTCGATGGAGAAAGATTAGATGGAAAGATTCATCTAGGGATTCCCAGACAACATTCAAGGAAATGTGACCTCCTCTCAGCCCACTCGACTTCAAGATGCCATTAAGATGGCCAACAGCCTGATGGACCAGAAAGTCCGTACTTATGCTGCCAAGAATGCTGAGAACAAGAGAATGTTTGAGAACCAACCACAGGATAACCGTGTGCAGCAGCCACCCTACAAGAGGCAAAATGTGCCAAGGGCTTACAGGGCCGGCACCAACAAGAAAAAGGCTTATGCTAGAACTCTGTCGTACTACAACAAGTGTAAGATGCATCACTCTGGACAATGCATGGTGAAGTGTGGTTACTGTAAGATGGTAGGCCACCTAACCAGAGATTGCAAGGCTCCTACTGCTGCCACAAACTAAAGATTCCCAGTGGTGAACCAGAAGACTGGCACTTGATTTGAGTGTGGAAGGCAGGGACACTATAGGAATGAGTGTTTTAAGTTAAAGGGTCAAGGTCGTGGTAACCAAGTTGCAAACACTGAAGCTCAGGGAAGAGCATTTGCCTTGGGAGGAGGAGAAAACAACAAAGACTCAAACGTTGTCACGGGTACGTTTTTTCTCAATAACCGTTATGCATCCATTTTATTTGATTCTAGAGCCGATAGAAGTTTTGTGTCGACTACCTTTAGTGCATTAATTGACGTCACCCCGACTACCTTAGAAGTAAGTTACTTTGTTGAATTTGTCGATGGAAGAGTCGCATAATCCAATACCATCTTTAGAGGATATACTTTAAATTTGCTAGGCTACCCGTTCAACATCAACTTAATGTTCGTGGAACTTGGTAGTTTTGATGTCATTATTGGTATGGATTGGTTGTCCAAGTACCACGCCGTGATTATCTGTGACGAGAAGGTTGTTCGGATTCCTTATGGAGATGAAGTGTTGACGATACAAGGGAATGGAAGCAATGGTGCGAGTAATTCGAAGTTGAGCATCATCTCGTGCACCAAAACCCAGAAGTACATTCAGAAAGGATGTTACATCTTTTTGGCTCAGATTACTAAAAAGAAGGATAAGGATAAGTTGGAGGAGAAGCGAATTAAAGATGTACCGATCGTACGGGATTTCCCATAAGTCTTTTCGGAAGACTTGTCAGGACTCCCACCCGCACGAAAAGTTGAATTTCAAATCAAGTTAGTCCCTGGTGCTGCACCTGTAGCACGAGCCCCGTATAGGCTGACACCATCTGAAATGCAAGAGCTGTCTACCTAACTGCAAGAATTTTCTGATAAAGGGTTCATAAGACCAAGTTCCTCACCCTGGGGAGCTCTAGTTTTGTTTGTCAAGAAGAAGGATAGATCATTTTGGGTATGTATACCGTGAACTGAACAAACTTACCGTGAAGAACCGATATCCACTCGCAAGAATCGATGATTTGTTTGATCAGTTGTAAGGATCGAGTGTCTACTCGAAGATCGATCTGAGGTTTGGTTATCACTAACTCAAAGTTCGAGAAGAAGATATTCCAAAGACAACGTTTAGGACTTGTTATGGTCATTATGAGTTTCAAGTAATGCTTTTTGGTTTAACTAACGCACCAGCGGTATTCATAGATCTGATGAATCGGGTGTGCAAACCATATTTGGATAAGTTTGTGATCGTGTTCATCGATTACATATTGATCTATTCTAAGAGCAAGGAAGAACACGAAGAGCATCTTAAGTCAATCTTGGAATTACTTAAGAAGGAGGAGTTGTACGCCAAGTTTTCAAAGTGTGATTTCTGGCTTCCAAAAGTGTAATTTCTCGGTCACGTGATTGATAGCGAAGGCATTCACGTAGATCCTGCTAAGATTGAGTCAATCAAGTATTGGGCATCGCCTAAGACTCCAATGGAAATTCACTAATTCTTAGGTCTTACCGGTTACTACCGATGGTTTATTAAAGGCTTCTCAAAGATCGCTAAACCGATGACCAAGTTGATTCAGAAGAGCGTAAAGTTTGACTGGGGAGAAAAGGAAGAAGATGCATTCCAACTACTGAAACAAAAATTGTGTAGTGCGTCGATTTTGGCATTACCCAAATGTCACACCCCGACTATGGAGGAAACACGAGGCATGACGGAGGATTGATCGTCATAACACAAAGCGTCAATATAGAGAAAATTAATATGCTTTAAAACAAGTGTTACAACATCCTCCGACAACAAGTATGGAACTTGTGTTAAAATAGGTTGAACCACATCATATAGTCTAAAATTTATTACAACCAACACCACACATCCGGAGGGATACAAATCTAACTGAAATCAAATAGACAAAAACTGAATCATAGTCTAAATGCAACTCTCAATGATAAGATCCAAAATGGATGCCCTTAGGTTTGCTAAAGTCTCTAATCCTGGCTTCATGGATCATTCACATTACCTGAAAATGATACTCGAAAGGGTCAACATTATGTTGGTAAGCTTGTAGGTTTAGGAAAACCCAATTGCTGTGCTAGAATATAAGAGTAGACAATTGTGCAATATGAAAGCAGAATGCATATAACAGTATTTAAATTATCAACACCAATCCAACACTCATACTGGTATCCAACCCCATATCAACAGCTGGAGCTACACAGTCAGCTAAGCAGTGTAGTGCAAAAATTCACAGTGGAACTTCGCATAAAAAGATCTTATAGTGTTCGCATAGCGTTCACATAATGTTCACATGGCATTCATATAGTGCTCACATAGCATTCATATATACAATCTTAGGCACATAACATTGTCCAAAAGAAATAAGAGGTTTTTGCACAGTATTGAAAGTAATTTAAAAAGGTTTTCAGTATCATTTTCCCCAACGAAAAAGAGTTTAAAAAGTGATGCTACGAGAACTCACCTTTAAGCAAAGTGAAAAGTAGCTGAGGATATGATCAAACAATTGAGTGCAACGACGTCCACACTCGACCTAATCCAGTTAAAGTCCAATTTAGATGTATGTTTCTTAAATGTATGTTTAAGGTTGATGCATAGTAGTTAAAATGTGCGTTGTACGGTCACTTTTAATGTTATTGGTTGCGTGATGGTTGGCGACTTAGACTCGATGAAAATATATCAAAGTATGTTTGTTAGATAATATACACTTATAGTATTTAGGAAATTAGACGAGAAAATACCTAGACTTAGGTAATAGTTATTAATAAATATGTTCCGGTAATCTATCCGGTAGTCTTAAGTTGCCTAGTTTAATTGTATTAATTACGAAAAGTGACACGTTTTAGTTACGTTAAATCATTAATAGAAGTTCCATAATTTATAAAATTATAAAATATATTTTCGTCTTTTAGTCGGTTTATTAAAATAATAATATTTTATTTATTTCGTCTTTTGTCAGATTTCTAGGAAATTATGTTTTTAGTAAAATATTCTAAGTATAATATTTTTATGAAATTTCGGCATGACCCGTTCGTTTATAAGACGTTTCCAAGGTTTTTAAACCTCATTTTCCAAACACTTTCTCTTAAATAAATCAATTCCGACAAAACGACCAAAATTCACATTTCACGTTAATTATCAAGACGCATGATAGGTCACATGAATCTTGAATCAATCATATCAACATGTAAATTGAGAGAATGAGAGCAAGTGAAGGGAAAATTCAAATATTATTTAGGAGGGAAAATAAGAGTTGGTTACAAGAGCATCACCCTCTAATGAAGATTAAAGGGCTATTTATAGGCAATG
>BQNB010114795.1:3695-21683 GCA_026074375.1 Tanacetum coccineum
CACTCTGTCTGTTTTCGTATGTGGTGGCATTTCTTTTCTTGCATACTTTTCTCTTTTTCTTTTCATGTGTTGTTCTTGCTTTTGAAGCACATGACATATACTTTTATTTTTTCAAGTATACGATTTCTCATTTCTCTCTTTCTATTTTTCCTTACAAATCTCTCTTTCTGATTTCATCATTCTCACAAACATCATATAAAGAAGAAAAATTTGATCTTTGAAAGTTTTCAATCATTGTAAAGACACTCCCCCTTAACATATGCCGAGAACCATTTTAACATAAAGCTAAAAATGCAAAAATACGGATATGTTAAGATGAAATGTAAACAATTTACCATTTTCTTAACTTTCTAAAAACTTTTTCAACAAAAACATACTGACACTCCCCCTCGAAAAATATCGTATCTTCGTTAAAACCTTTATGAGGGAGTTCCTCGTTGCACTTTTGAGTCCTTTATTTCTTTAGAAACTTTTTACAAAAATTACATCGATTTGAAGACCTTTTAAAATTGATTTGTAAATTTAAAGTATCACATTTTTAAAATCCGAATCGATTGTAACTCATCAACTTGAGATCATTGACTTTTAGATAACTTGACTTAATCTTTTAAGTACCACATAAAGATTTTAAAAAATATTTGTCAATGACTCAAGTCAAAGAAGACTTCTTTTCTTTTTCAAAGATAAATGCTCTGAAATGAACATTTTCTTTTCTTTAAAGAACGTGTTATGTACTGAAATATACACAAGCCATCAAATGAAGCTCGGGTTTCATACTGAATATGTATAAAAGAAAATCTCTTTTTTATTAAAATTTTTTTATAAAAGAAAACCTTTTGTTTTTCTTAAATTTTTTATAAAAGAAATTTTTTTTTTTGTATTTTCTAAAATTTATTAACAAGAAATTTCGTGGTAAAGAATTTATGTTTCACGACTCATCATACCCAACTTCTCGACTAAAAACTTAAATCGAGCTTCATGCAGAGATTTCGTGAATAAATCCACAAGTTGATATTCAGTACCAACGAAATATAACTCTATTGTTCCTTTTTCAATATGATCCTTGATAAAATAATACATCACATCAATGTGTTTTGTTCGAGTGTGCTATACCAGATTACATGAGATTGCAATCGCACTTTGTGAATCACAGTAAATCGGTACTTTGTCGTAGAAGAAGCCATAGTCAGTCAATTGAATACGCATCCATAATACTTGAGCACAATAGCCAGAAACAACAACATATTCAGATTCGGCTGTAGACATGGACATAATTTTGAAATAACTTTCTTGGAACCAACGAAGACTTAAAACTCTTCTCATTTGTCCATTTTGTCTTATAAAACCTTGATGTTTTATTAGGAGTTTTAAAACTTCTCAAAGGTGTAAACACCGTTCTGAAACCCGGTGTTTCATTCGATGTTTTAACCTTTGAGGAAGACGAAGATTTCCATTTATTATTGAAACCCGGTGTTTCATTTTGAAAAATTCTTTTCGAAATGAATGGAAACCTTACATCTTTCACCTTTTTCAAAACTGAATTATCTCGTTTACGCATTGAAAACATTTCACTTCTTGAATACTTAAACCGTTTGGAAATGTTTTCCTCCTTTCTTTTCCAGATTTGTTTTGAACTTTCATTTTTCTCATGAGTTTGAAAAGCAAATGTTTCGGATAAAATGTTGTTTCTTCTAATACTTCCTATCTTTTTGCAAAGAATAAGTAGTAAATTGAGAAACCTTTTTCAAAATCGGTTTTGAAGATTTACCTGTGTAAATCTTTTCTGAAACATTCACTTTTGGAATTGATTTTGTGAAAACTTGAGAAACAACCTTTTTCTGTTTTATTGAATCAAACAATCTTTTGTAATGCATTTTCAAATCATTGTTCTCTTTTTCAAGTTCTTCACAATAAGTTTCATATTTCTCAATTCGTTTTGAAACTTGATCAAATTTCTCTTTCAAAACATGATATGACGTTCTCAAATCATTGTTTTCTTTTTGCAACGAAGTGTAATTTTGAGATGCCAACTGCGATTTTAATAAAGCATTTTCTTTTTCAAGATTTGCAAAATACGTCTCAAATTTATCAGTTCTTTTTGAAAGCTCTGTTTTGACATCATCAAAATCTTTGACTCGTTTACATCCATTTAAAAGACCATGAAATCCTTATGAGCAACATATGCAAGAAATAAGTGTATAGCCTCAATTCAAGCAACAGGAGCAAACGTCTCATCATAATCAATGCCTTCTTGTTGACAATATCCTTGAGCGACAAGCCTTGCTTTGTTTCGAATAACCAAATTGCTTTCATCTTTCTTATTCTTGAAAATCCATTTAGTATTGATGATAGTCTTGCCTTTGGGTTGAGGATCTAATCTGCAAAATTTCAATCTTTTAAATTGATCGAGTTCTTCTTGCATTGCACTGACCCAATCAGCATCTTTCAAAGCTTCAGCTACGTTAGCAGGCTCAATACTACTTAGCAAACATGAAAACAAACATGAATTTGCTATTTGTCCTCTTATACGAACACTTGACTTCGGATCACCAATTTTTTTATAAAGTGGATGATCCTTAGTCCACTTTTCTCATTTGGGTAAGGTTGATAAAATGTATAAACATTGGAAGGATCATAGAACGTTGTACTTGTATCAAAGTAAGCATCTTCAAATCGTTCATTAAACACATTGTATGATGTACTTGCTTCATTCACATTAGGAACACTTTCATTTAAAACCGATTTAGTATTTGTTAGAGGAACCATGACTTCTTCTAAACTTTGTTGAATGTCATCATTCAATGAAGATGAAGAAGATTCCTCTTGAAATGATTCAGAACTCTTATGAAAAACTTCTTCTCCATACGAAGGAATTTCAACGTTAGAAGTTTCAACATTCGTTGTTGGAGATTTCGTTATCTTTTAAGCATCAAAATACTCATCGTAACAATTGTGAAATAAATCTTCCAAATCTTTCTTTGAAGTTTCTGAAACTTGTGAAACTGTTGGATTTGAAGATTTTCTTGTTTCGTTTAAATTAGATAAACCGGGTTCTAAACTGAATTGTTTAGAAGCCATTTCAGAAATCTCCTCAAAATTCACATTCACGCTCTCATGTATCTTTTGAGTACGCTTATTATAAATTCTGAAGGATGTAGATTCTTTGAATATCCAACAAACACTCCGATATCTCCTTTTGCCTTGAGCTTCAAACATCATTTAATCATTGTGTAGCTAGCATTACAACCCGACACACATGAAAAAATTTGATGTTTGGTTTTCTCTTGTTAATGATCTCATAATGAGTTTTATCGAAATGTTTGTGAACAATCAAATGATTTTGTGTAAAGCAAGCTCTTGTGATGGCTTCAGCCCAAAGAAACAATGGTAAGTTTCAAATGTAAGCATAGTTCTTGCAGCTTCGACTAAGGTTCGATTTCTCCTTTCCAAGACACCATTTTGCTGTCGCGTTCCTGCAACAGAAAATTGTTGAGTAATTCCGACCTCATTAAATAACTTAGCAAGAGTTTTGTTCTTAAACTCAATACCATTATCAGTTCGAACACGCTGAACTTAAAGTTGAAGATTCACTTGGGTTTTCTTGATAAATGAAATGATCACTTTGGAAACTTCATCTTTCGAACGAATAAAGAATACCCATGTGAACTAACACATGTCGCTTTCCATTTATACTTTTAACGCGCATCGGACCACACAAATCCATACGAAGAAGATAAAGTGTCTTATTCGAAGCAAAAGCCGTTTTGGACTTGTGATGTTTCTGATGAATCTTCCCTTGTTCACAAGCAAAACACAAATGATCTTTTTTGAATTTTTAGGAAGACCTCGAACAAGATTGTTTTTCACAAGGTTATTGATTGTGGCGAAATTCAGATGAGAAAGACGTTGATGCCACAACCAAGATTGCGAAGAAGAACCTTTGCTAGGAGACAAGCCGACGAATTTGAAGCGATTTCTTTAAGAGAGATAGTATACAAATTCGACGAACGATCACAGGTAAGAAAATCTACACCATCTTTCTTTCGAACAAAACATGTAGACTTTCGAAAGGCAACTTCAAGACCCTTGTCACAAAATTGTCCAAAAGCTAAATAAGTTAGTCTTACAACCTTCGGACATAGTAAAACTTTCTTGTGTCGAGCATTGATCCAATAACCAATTCTATAGCAGCAATCACGCAAAATCATTTATTGCCAAAGCGAACCGTTCCAAGAAACCTTTTCACAAAGTTCGTCAAAAGAGCATGATTACCCGTCATATGCTTTGAACATTGCGAAACTCGAATGATCCCAAAGACAATCTAGACAATCTGCATAAATAAAACACAAAGACATTCAACATACTTTGGGTAACCCATTTGAAATGGGAGTCCCTGTGAGTTATGTGTTCTTATAAATTTTATCTATTGTGACGCTTTTAGGAATCCATTTAGCTACGGGTTCAGCTAATGGTTGCATTTTAGGTAGCCACCTAAACAAAGTTTTAGGTAAAGAGTTATTTGAATTACTCTTAGAACGCACGTTTAAAGAATCACGAGGCTTTTTCCTAAAAGGCATCTTGCTAACTCGAGAATTTATTATACTCACATCATCAAAAACAAACAAATCATTCACATCATAAGAATCATACAATCTAGAATTACAAGAAACATTCCTAGTATCATTACAAGCATAAGCACTTATAGTGTCTACATGATGAGAATTATTACATGACAACATGTCTTTGCGAAAATATCACTTAACATCTTTATTCAATTTTGAAATACTAACAGAAGACAAATCAGCACTAGATAAGTTTTAGTCGACCCTTTCTTCTTCAAATAACATGCTTGCTTAGGTCTTCTAAACACTACTTAAAGTGTCTAAATTCTGAAATGAACGTACATTCTATTAGTAGCAATACATCGTTATTCACTTGTTTGTCATTATGTTTTGATGATGCTCTCTTACGTCTTTTTCTTTTTGTTTTATTTTCAACATTATCTTAAACACAAGACGTTTTTGACACTGAAATTGGTGAAATACTTTGTGACAAATTTATTTTAAACATTCTTGGAGCAATCACTTTTGAATTCTCCAAATTGTCACAACCTTTTTCAACCACTTGACAATCATTTTCACTTTGATTTTCTGATTCAGAAATTGCTTTTTCACTCGACTCAAAACCTTTTGATTTAAAAGACTCAATTATTTTTAAATTTTATTTTTCTTTTTCCTAAGCTCTCAACCTTATCTTCATCATTATGATCTTTTCTAAAATCACAGTCGGAACATACGGTTTGAGTGAACTTGTTTGCTGAAACGGAGAATCAGTCTTTTCAAAATCTGGATTTATTATCTCTTGAAAGTAATCATCCAAAAAATTTATCTTTTCATTCACATAACTTTCATTCAGATTTCCATAATCATATGCAAACTCAATTTTATTCTCTTTTGCTCTTTTAAATTTTTTAATTTCCAAAGCTTCATCCGAATGTGTGAGAAACATCAGAGTATACCCTAGACCAATAACCTTCTCATCATAAAGACTAGGTCTTAATTCTTTTGCTTTACAAATATAACTTGGATTTTCAAAACCTATTCCTTTTTTACCATTATACAATTTATCCTTAGAAGTCATGATCATATGTATTGTCTGACGTGTTTATCCAATTTTATAAAGTTTTTTTTCACAATCATTTAATCTTTCCAAACACGTTTCAATTTCTAAATCCTTGTTACGCACACACTCTTCTAATTCTGAAATTTTTGTTTGTTTTTCTAAAATTTTCTCTTGAAGCCTCAACACATTATTATTCATC
This sequence comes from Tanacetum coccineum, assembly GCA_026074375.1. NCBI lineage: Eukaryota > Viridiplantae > Streptophyta > Magnoliopsida > Asterales > Asteraceae > Tanacetum > Tanacetum coccineum. Next base: position 9,517 of record BQNB010114795.1, read on the forward strand.
TCAACTAATTGACGACTCATCTTATCCAATAAAATCTGTTGTTCATCAATCTTTTTCCTATGTTGTTTATCATTATCACAAAGAGCAGAACATCTAATCATATATTCATATCTTTCTTCCTCAAGTTTTGCATATTGTGTTTGACATTCAGTATGAGTATCAATCACAACATGTTTGACTTTGAGTTGTCCTTGTAAAACTTCCGTTTGAGCAAGCAAATCATCATTCTTTTTGTTCAACACTTTTATTTGTTCATTAAATTCATTGTTTTTCTCCTCAAAAGTGATTACTTGATTCTTCAAAACATCATATTTATCTTGTAAATCATTGTTTTGATTTTCTAAATATTTGCTTTGTTGATTTGCTTTCTCGATACGTTTATGACATTTAGCAATGTTTTGGTTAAACTTCTTAATCAATTTATCAACTAAATGATCCTTTTCTTCATAATCATTATGATCAACTTCTGACTCATCATGATCTGTTTGAGATACAATATGATTTTCATTAAAAATTTCACTAGCATATTCAATTGCATCATGAAAAATTTCTTGATCATCATCATTGTCTACAAATAAACCATAATTAGTAGAGTTATCATAATACTCTGAAGTTTCATATTCAGATTCACTTTCAGAATCAAAGGTGTAATAAGATACCTCAGCAATGGTTTCTTTAGCAGATGATGAACTTTCCTCTGAATCCAAAAGAACCTTTTCCATTTTAGCCATAAAGACCATATTTGCACTGATCTCTTGATCTGAATCACTACTGGACTCCATCCAAGCTTGGTCCTCAGCAAGAAGCACTTGTTCATCACCGTCTTTCTTAGCTAGCAACATCTTTGTCTTGTAGTAGTTGTAGTCTTTGACCTTTTCTTTCTTGCAGTCTTTGGCAAAATGTCCTTCCTTCTTGCAATTATAGCACTTAACTTTGCTCATATCCCATTTCTTCTCATCGGCTTTCTTATCCTCTTTCTTTTCCTCTGACTTCACGTACTCTGGTTTCTTGTTTGCTGAAGAAGAAGCTGAAGAAGTTCTCAAATTGTTGTTTGTTGGCTTAGCATAATACTTCTTTCGATTAAAATCTTTTGCTAACAACGCGGTAATCTTTTTCAAATCACTGATATCTTCATCATCACTTCCTTCAGACTCTAATTGAACTACAACTTTCTCTCTGTGTTTGCTCACTTTTGTTTTCTCAGCACCACCCAATAATGGGATATGAGTAACCACTACTGCTTTTTTTCTTATAGACTATGCGTTTATTCCATCACCCTGGTTTTGCTTCAGAATGTTGAAAGAGCATCCAATATAGATTCCACATTAAGTTTTTGGTTTGCCTCGTCAGTGTACCATACTGTTTCCATTCTGGTTGCAGATTGTTTAAGAACTTGTAATTCGACTCACAATTATCTTTCTTATAACCACACTTCTTCAAATCATTAATCACTTGTAAGTAACAAAGATAAGTATCAAGCAACTGCTCTCCTTAAATAGCTCTGAAAGTCTCATACTCATACATACTCAGAACCACGCATCTACCTTTCAAGAGCATCCCATAAATCTTTAGTAGTATCGTTGCTATCAATAAGAGAATAAATGTCATTTGGAAGCCCTTGTATTAAAAGAGATCTAGGTAGACGATCAATCTTTCGATTCTTTTTCTCTTCAGCAGTCTAAAATTTGGGATCTTTAAGAGTAGGAGGTGCATTCGGTGCAGTTCCAACAAGTGACACTTGAGCAACAACAGGTAATCGGTGTTCACCATTCTTAATATAATTAATCATTGCTTCATCATCCGTTTTCTCTTCAAGATAGTTCATAAATTGTTCACTCCATTGAGAATATTCACCCCGATACAACAACGGAATCCGCATTGTCGAACCAACCATGATCACGTCTCGACTCATCTTGTCTCTCACAAATATCCCGATACTCAACAAATAATCCCAACAAGTGTGCTCAATTAATCACCACAAACTAAACTTCCGCAAACAAAAATTATATAATTCGCAAGTAAAAATCGTAGACTAAAATTAATCCCAATAATTCAACAAACAATTATAATCAATCTTGGATTATCGACCCGCAACCAAAATTGAAATCCTAAAATAATCAATCTCAATTATTGAGACCAAAACTTCAGCCCACACTCAAACATTCGGATTATTTCAATTTTAGTTCACAATTTTCGTTAACTAAACCCTTGTCAAAATTTCATATCAAGAATTCACAAAAATTATCATCAACAAACTACACTACACGAATACAACTATAGCCTAAGATTTTTATAACGTCACCTTAACTCCAAAATTTTATAATTTGTATACAAACTCTTACCAGCCCAATCTCCTAAAACTTTCAGATATGAAAAGAATAAGCCCAAACCAAAGATTATATCCCTAACTCTGAAAGGTCTAAGTATATAAACTCACTACATACTACACACTACATAAACGAATCCTAACAAAAATATAACAATCTTCCTTATCTCTTATGCAGTCACTGACTCTCTTTCTTCACTCTAACCAAAAGTAAACCACAAATCTCATAATACCCTTTAGGTTCTTTGTACAAATGACACAAAACACCCTTTTGCATCATTTTCTTGTTCGAACACAGGTATGTTTTCTTATGTTTTTCGTTTATGTTCTTTAAATCGAAACAAAAGAAGATCTTGGACACTCTTGTTCTTGATTATTTTGATGTGTTTCGAAAATTAAAGTGAAGATGTGTGCCTCAAAAACGATCTGTGATAAGTTATATTTTTTGTGTTTTAGATCTTTAAAGGTCTTGAAATGAATTGTAAACACAAAAATATGAAACTAAGATCGAGTGTATGATTAGTTTCTTTTAATGTTTCAATGTTGTATATCAAATCTTGTTAGTGTGAAAGTGGAAGAGTGATATGTGAGGGTCCTTGGTGAGTCTAGATCTAGATGTGCATGTGGTGTTACAGATCTGTAATGATATTGTGTTTAAAAGAAATCTTTTTAAGATTTTAAATAAGTCCAAGCAAACACAAATCTGAGATCTATGAAATACTTTTTCTGTTTTTAGATAAGCTTCTTGTTTAGATCTAATATGTTCTCTTGTTTCTTCTCATCTTTTCTGTTTTGATTTGGGTTAAACGAGTTATATTTTGGCTTATGTATTTAATATAAATCGCCCTATACACTTGGTATAAATCGCCGAATACACTTAGTACATATCGCCCTTTATATCTTGTATTTATCGCACCTTTTTATCTTGTATTTATCGCCCGTATATACCTGTACTGGGGTTGGGGGGGGGGGTGGGGTTCTCTGGGGGGGGGGGGGGGGGGGGGGGGGGGGGGGGGGGGGGGGGGGGGGGGGGGGGGGGGGGGGGTGAATGGTTCAATGGGAAGGGTTTTAAGATAGAAAGGATAAAAAGGGTTAAAATTTTAATATATGTAATTAGATTAATAAAGGTATTGTAGACATTTAACATTTCTCTCTTAATTATTCATTTAAGTCTTCTTGTTAATTTATTCAAGTCACTCTAATTCCTTTGTGTCTACTATGATGTTAGAAATTGTATTTACGTCATTTTTAATTGTTCTATGTGTAATTTGATATCTAAATCGTATACAAGTTTCCATGTCCATGTTGTTTGGTGTGTAATTTTTTATAGAGGTTTTTCATGTCATTTTATTTTATTTTAAACAATTTAGTGCGTCATTAAAATATATTATAAAATTTAGTGTGTCAAAACTCAAAACACTTAGTTTGTCACTAAAAGTGTGTCACAAAAATTCGTGTGTCACTACATATATATCAAGAAAATTAATGTGATAAATATTGTGTGTCACTACAATTATAACAAATTTTTTGTGAGTCACTATACATGTATGAAGAATTTTTTACATCATTTTACAAATGTGTCAAAAAATTAGTGTGTCACTACATATATATTAACAAAATTAGTGTGATAAATATTGTGTGTCACTACAAATATACTAAATTTTTTTGTGGGTCTCATACTATATATGTATGAATTTTCTTTCTATAATCGTTACAATGTGCAATAAATTAGTGTGTCGTTATATATGTATCAAAAAATTTAAATTGATGTGTCATTGGATACTATCAAAAAGCTTTGTGTGTTACAAAGAACTAAAAAATAATCGTAACTCATTCAGTCGGAATTAAATGTACGGCAATTTGCAAAGGAAAGAAAACAAGACTTTGAAATGTGTCAAATGTTACAATTTATTTTTTCCCTCTTTTCCCTTTATTAATGAATAGGCGAATACTCGTGCACGCACGAAAAATCCCTAGTGGCTGATAATTAACGATATGCAATGTTGTGGTACGTTTTTCGTGTAACGTTCACAATAGGCGAGTACCCGCACATAGCGGCAAAAATTCTAAGCGGTAGATAGTTATAGTGATAAAAAAAGTTTATGGTTATAAACGAAAAGTAATAAAAGTTTGATGATTTGAGATTACACATAATGTTTTTAAACTCGGTTAGACCCGGTACCGGTCACACTCAAAAAAGCAGTTCAAATTAAACTGTTTTTTATATTTTTGAAACCCGGTTAAACTCGTTGGGTTTGAAGTGACCCGGGTCAACCCGGTTTTTGAGATACATATATGTATATACTTTTTTTTGTATCATTTTCCAAATATATAAAAAATTTATTTTTGTGGTACACCGGGTTGACCCGGTGGTCGAACCGTTTGAACCGGTAATCCAGTGACTTGATCGGGTCGATTAAAGACCCAGTTTTGAAAACATTGATTAAACACTATTTAAACTAAAAGAAAATAAAATGAGTTATAAACAAAAATAATTATATAAGTTATTGTTTCCATATATAATTTAGTTAGTTTTTTCACTTTCAAAAAAATATGGTTTTTCTTTTATATATAATAGGCGAATATCCGCGCACGCACGGAGAATCCCTAGCAGCCGATAATTAAGGATATGTAATATTGTGGTACGTTTTTCGTGTAATGTTCAAAACAATATTTAAAAACCCGCGCTTCACTGCGGCGAACTTTGGTTATTGTGTTTTATCAAATAAAAGTTTTATACGTTTTGGTCTATGATGTTTGCTTAGTATAGAACGTTTTATATTAAAAAGGTTTCTTTATCGAACCTCAACAATTACACTGATATTCATTATTTACCAACAACAACACATCATACTATCATACACAATTTTGATTAACATCATCTACATGTATACATTTGTTTTAAGAGCGAATGAAAAAGGATACATTTTGCATCAGAAATGCAATGAAGGGTAAAAAATTTACTTAGAAGAATGATTACCCCTAACTCTTGGAGCCTTTACTTATCTAACTTTTCTCTATACACTACTAACATTCAACAAAGTCCATTTTATATAATCGTTCGCATTTATTATAAATATGTAATGGAATATGTCAAGTTACTTATGTAAACTAATCACAACCACAAGTGAAAGCTAACTTGTAGATAGCCAAAGAAGGGGAAAAAAACAATAATCTTCCAGTTAGATGCTTTCAAACATTGAACCACTACTGAAGTCTAGGGGTATATTTTAGTTGGCGCTGCTGCAACTTAACCAAAACAGGACACACACCATCTTTTTTATGTCTCAAAAGTTCTTTAGTTATTTTGTACTCTCACTGAATCTGAAACAGAATCCAAACAACCCTTCATTTCAAAAACTGACAAAACAACAACAAATAATGATTCAATATATGATTAAATTTAGACAACCACACTATTAGCAATTTACAGTGAAATTTACATTTAGAATGTTATAATTACTATGATAACCAAACTTCGCAACCAAACTTAGTTTTTCTTTTTATAGAACAATGATGAACTTATGACTATGTATATATAAGGGGGTGTTTGGTAAACATTTGTTTAAGTGGTGGATAACTTATTGTATCTTGGAAAAGCTAATAAGCCCTTTTAAGGTGTTTCCTTAAGCTTGTGTTAACACGTACTATAAAAGTGACCCGGTAACCAAACACAACCTTTTTAAACTGTAACCCTTGCCCTTTTTGTGTTCTGAATATTTCATATATAGTCATTTGACTATTTGACTTTTGTCAGTTTATTCAGATATTATACCGTGTTGACGGTGGCGATTTTATGATAATTATGGTGATTTATGGTTTATCTTGATCAATAATCCCTTTTTGGAAGGTATTATTATGTTATTTGTATTCTGGGTGGTTTGACCCGTGAATTTTGAGAAATGCCAAAAAACAATTCCTGACACGTCCGTTAATGTCCAAATGAGTTTTAAAGGGTTTAAAGTGAAAATATGTCGAGTAAATACTCTAAGTTATTGGAAGAGTATTTTTAAAGTAAATAAAAATGCTAAGTAACTTTGGGGAGTATTTTACGGTTGAGTTTTACGAGCTTTTAAGTGATCCCGACACGAAAAGAAAGGCCCGACACCCCTTTGGATGCCATAAGTCGAACAGAGACGGGCATAAGGAGGCATGATTTCACTTCGCCTTGTATTAGCAATTGTACACTTATATGCTTATCACTAGAAAATTCCATTCATTCCATTTCATTTCAAATAGAATAAAACACACACGCAAGTGTGTGTGTCTTGTGCGTCCGACCTAAGCAAACAACAAACACCCATAAATTTTCCAACTTTAATCAAGAACAAGACACTACGGGTTGATATGAGTATTTGGGTATTCACTTAAAGAACGTTTGGGTTGTCCGGTTCGCGTCGAAATCTATACTTTTGAAGATTTTCTTGTAAGCTTCTAAATTTAAATTTTCTTTGTCTTTTTAGATTTATATTGATGCATAGATGTTGGTTGTACAAGTTGATCGTTGTAAAAAGTGAGTTTTGAAAGCGAAACAAATAAAAAAGGGGTGTTTGGTTGCGTCGTACATTAAAAATGGTACAGGGTTTTGTAGTTTTGATGTTATGGTCGTGATGGTTGAATAGAATATGTTGCTAAATAGCTTATTTTGGATAATAGCTTGTATAGCTTATTTTGTGTGCTTTTCGTGACTTATTTTGAGCTTATATGCTCACGTCACCTATAAAAATACAAGGGAAGTGATTTTGATTATTTTCGTTATATGGCGTATGTTGTGGACTAATATTATAGCTTATAGTGGTAAACCAAAATGCGGTACGTAGATTACAAGCGTCGTATTTTAAAGCTTTAATTTTTATGTATTGTGAAGCTTATGGACTCACGGCCCAATAAGCCCATTTAAGTTATGGCTTAATGGGAGGGCTTATTGTGGTCCGGATTATTTTCTACTTATTAGTATGAACGTATGTATATAAATGGGCCTTGGTTTTGGGCTTGGATCGTATTTTGGACGTATAAATACCTTAATGGACCCTTATTGGGCCTTAAAGCCCAATAAGCGATATATAGTCGTTTTAAGAGTTTTTGACGGACTTTTGAAAGTGAAATGTATTTACAAAGTGATATTGAACATTATTTTGGGAGAAACGTTTTAGTAAACGTTAAAGATTGAGTTTGAATATTTTCGGAAGTGGTCGAAAGTTTGAAAGTGTTTGAAATAAAGGTTAAAACCTTGAAAAACGTTGTATAAACGTACGGGTCATGTCGAAATTTTGTAAAAAAGTTTATACTTAGAAAATTTCACTTAAGAACGTAATTTTTGATTTTAAATAATAAAATATTTTTTTTATTATTTAATTATTTTAATAAATTCACTAAAAGACAAAAAAAAAATTCTCTAAACTTCTCTAATATGTTTATTATGAGTAAACGTTTCATTTTCAACCAAATTATGATTATTTTTTTCGTGACTAAGGTTAACGAATGGACTTATCGAATATATTTATAATTCATCTTATTATAAATCATTTAATTATATTAACTCTTTACTTTATTTATTTAGTTATACAGTATGTACTATTGAGCAATGGGATTGATATGATTGTTGAGATATGTCGTCAACCATCACACCACTAAATTGTTACGGATAATTGTACAACGTGTCTAAACTCTATGCACCAAACGTGAAGACTGTTTTGGAAAATGAATGATTAAAATGGGACATTAACTGGACTAGGTTGTGTGCAGACGTCGTTGCATTTACTTGAGTGATTAAGATTTGGTTGCTAAATACTTGCTTGAGGTGAGTTCTTATAGCCCCATTTTTTTTAGTTTTTCCGTTGGGGGAAAATAATACTCAAATGTGTTTTGAAATGTTTTGAATTAAACTATACAAAATGTGGTTTTGTTTTTGGGACAAGATACGTGCTTATGACTGCTATGTGAATATTATGTGTTGTATGATTGTTTGGATCGGAGGGGTACGCCTATCCCAGTATTTGTGTGGTTATTGGAGCGGCTGGGTACGCCTACCCTAGTATGTGTGAGGTCCTGCCCTAATCTTGGATTTTGGGCCCCTATGTGGGCATATGAATAATTGTAAGAGATTGTAGACTTTAGTTGCGATTGGGACATCACTTGAGTTTGTTCAAGGTTGATGGTCTTCATAGCACTTGGAGTTTATGCAATGTAGTTTTCTCTATTTTGTATCTTGTGTTATGATCGATCATTATGTTGCATTCCTGAGTTTTCACCATTGTCGGGGTGTGACAGATTGGTAATCAGAGCCAAGGTTATAGAGAACTAGGTGGATTGGTCTAGACTATATCCTAAGATCCGTCGTTAGTTGCATATAGGATCTATGTGTGCGGTGTTCCGCTTTTGTGTACCTTTGTGTGTACATAGTTTGGTGCCTTAGTTATGTCACTCATTGAAATGGGTGGGATCAATATTGAATATGAATGGGAAAGGATGCGAATATAAGTACGGTAGCCAATGTAGTTATAAGCGTATCACAACCCACTCATACTTGATAATGTTGTTCACATAAATCGATGTTGACACCGTAGGGTAGAGTTACGTGTATATCTGGTTATTCATAGTAAGATATGCCGCTTACCTAACGTTGCCCATGTTCTCCTTCGTATAGATAATGCCGCCAAGCATGAGAACCCAAAGTGCTGGCCAGCCTGCTACCGAATCACTAAGAGGGGGAACGGGTGAACGGGTTGGTAGAAGTGGAAGGGGTAGAAGACATAGGGAAGGTAATGATGATCGTGTTGATGAATTGAATAGTCAAGGAAATGACCAGGGTTTGGGAGCTAATGGGGGTGTAGAGGGAGTCAGTGGGAATGTAGAGGGAGCCAATGGGGGTGTACTCGACTTCTCAGCGATCATTGTCCATCAATTGCAGAACCTCTTATCCACCATGTTGGCTCAGGTTAGTAACCGAGGGAATGTTGAAAATCAAAATGGTAATGTGGTTAATGAGAACGTTCAGGAGAACGTTGGGAATATGATAGTGAATGGCAACCGGGTAGGTTGTTCATATAAGGAATATGATGGTAAGGGAGGTGTTGTAGCTCTTACTCGTTGGATTAAGAAAATGGAGTCTGTGCATGATATGAGTGGTTGTAGTATTGACCAAAAAGTGAAATACACTGCTGGTTCATTTATGGGTAAGGCTTTAACGTGATGGAACTCTTAGATTCACACGCTAAGCCGAGAAGTTGTTGTTAGTATGTCATGGAATGACTTTAAGTTTGTGATGATACAAGAGTTTTGTTCTAGTCATGAGATGCAAAAGTTAGAATATGAGTTATAGAAATACGTCATGGTCGGGGCTGGCCATGCTGCGTATACTGATAGATTTCATGAGTTGGCGAGGTTAGTTCATCATTTGGTAACTCCTGAGAGTAGGATGATTGAGAGATATGTGTATGGCATTGCTCCACAGATTCGTAGGATGGTGGCAGCAACAGAGCCAAACATTATACAAAAGGCTGTGTAGATTTCTGGTGCACTAACTGATGAGGCTGTTAGGAATGGATTAATTATGAAGGTTGAGAAAAGAGGAAATGTAGGGGAACCTAGCAAGGATAGGAGTGGAAGGGATGATAATAAGAGGACTAGGACTGTGAATGCTTTTGCTACTACTGTAAACCCTATAGGAAGAGAGAATACGGGTACTTGGCCCAAGTGTACCACCTGCAACTCCTACCATGCACCTGGAGGGACTTGTCGCACATGCTTCAACTGTAACCACCCGGGTCATTTGGCGAGGGATTGTAGGGGTATGCTGAGGAACGTGAATCCTGTCAATGCTAGAAACCTAACTGTTAGGGAATGTTATGAGTGTGGTAGTACCGACCATGTTAGGCTAGCTTGTCCTAGGTCGAATAGGGCACGAGGCCCGGAAGAAAATCGTCCAAATCAAGTTGCTGCTAATAACAGGGGTCATGGTCGTGGAAACCAAGGGAACCAGGCTAGGGGTAGGGCATTCATGTTGGGAGCAGAGGAAGCACGTCAGGATTCGAACATTGTGACGGGTACGCTTAGTTTGAACAATCATTTTGCCATAACCTTATTTGACTCTGGTGCCGACTATAGCTTTGTTTCTACTACATTTATACCTATGTTAGGCTTAGAGCCCAGTGACTTAGGTTTCAGATATGAGATTGAGATAGCAAGTGGCAGCTAGTAGAGATTGATAAGGTTATTAAGGGTTGCAAATTAGAAATCGAGGGTCATGTGTTTGACATCGATTCGATACCTTTTGGATATGGGAGTTTTGATGTGATTATAGGTATGGACTGGTTGTCTAATTATAAAGCTGAAATAATTTGCCATGAGAAGGTAGTGAGGATACCACTATCGGATGGCAAGGTGCTTAGAGTAGTAGGAGAGAGAGACCGAATAAGAAAGTGAGATTTTTATGGGTGTTAAGAAACAAGAAGAGATCATTATGGTTTGAGATTTTCCTAAGGTATTCCTAGATGATCTATCTGGATTACTGCCTATTCAGGAAATTGAGTTTCGGATTGAGTTAATCCCTAAAGCAATACCGGTAGCAAAGTCTCCCTATCATTTAACACCTTCTAAAATGGAGGAGTTGTCTGGACAACTCAAGGAACTCCAAGACAAAGGTTTCATTCGACCAAGTTCGTCGCCTTGGGGAGCACCGGTGTTGTTCGTTAAGAAAAAGGATGGTTCTTTTAGGATGTGCATTGATTATAGAGAATTGAACAAGTTGACTGTTAAGAATCGTTATTGGCTTCCTAGAATTAATGATCTATTTGATCAACTATAAGGGTCGTAATTTTTCTCAAAGATAGATCTTAGGTATTGATACCATCAGCTGAGAGTGCACAAGGATGACATACCAAAGACTGTGTTTAGAACTCATTACGGACATTTCGAGTTCACTGTAATGCCCTTTGGTCTGACTAATGCACTAGCAATATTTATGGATTTGATGAATAGAGTTTGTAGTCCGTATCTTGATAAGTTTGTAATAGTGTTTATAGACGATATCTTAATCTACTCTAAGACTCAAGAGGAGCATGTAGAACATTTAAGGTTAGTCTTGGAACTGCTCAAAAAGGAGAAACTATATGCTAATTTTTCTAAATGTGAATTCTGGTTAAGAGAAGTGCAGTTTCTTGGGCATGTGATAAATGGTAATGGAATTCATGTGGAACCTAGTAAGATTGAAGCTATTAAGAATTGGAAAGCCCCTAGAACTCTGACTGAGGTTCGTTCGTTCTTAGGATTGGTTGGGTATTACCGTAGGTTCATTGAGAACTTTTCTAAGATAGCTAAGTCTCTTACTATCTTGACTCAGAAAAGTAAGACTTTTGATGGGGGTGAGGAATAGGAATTGGCATTTCAAACCTTGAAGGATAAGTTGTGTAATGCGCCTGTTCTAGCTCTCCCTGGTAGACCAGAAGATTTTGTCGTATATTGTGATGCGTTTGAGATAGGACTAGGCTGTGTGTTAATGCAAAGAGGTAAGGTGATAGCTTATGCGTCTAGGCAATTGAAAATTCATGAGAAGAATCATACTACCCATGATTTAGCATTGGGTGTGGTTGTGTTTGCACTTAAGATCTGGAGACATTATCTCTATGGGACGGAGTGTCATTTATACGGATCATAAGAGTCTTTAACATATTTTAGTCAGAAAGAGTTGAATATGCGACAGCGTCACTGGATAGAGTTGTTTAGTTATTATGACTGTGAAATTCGCTACCATCCTGGTAAGGCAAATGTGGTGGCTGATGCCCTAAGTAGGAAGGAAAGAGTAAAGCCTAAGAGGGTTATAGCTATGAATATGACCCTTCAG
>BQNB010114796.1:0-21683 GCA_026074375.1 Tanacetum coccineum
ATGTTGTGACTTTTATTTTTAATTTTTTTATTAATATCCACTTACTACTAAGTGAAGAACACAACGAAGACATTCAAGCTTTAAGTGTTATTGAGTCAACACATTGTTGTGTCTTTTATTTTTATTTCCACTTTATAGAAAGTGCAGAACACAAGGAAGATATTTAAGCCTCAAGTGTTATTGAGTCATCACAATATCGTGTCTAATATTTTTATTTCAACTTTATAGCAAGTAAAGAACCCAAAGAAGATATTCAACCTTCAAGTGTTGTTGAGTCATCACAATGTCGTGTCTTTCATTTGTTCATTTCCGTTTTTGAGCAAGTGCAGAACACAAAGAAGATATTCAACCTTCAAGTGTTGTTGATTCACCAAAATATGCAAACATGAAAAGTACTACCACCTCATTTCACTTATACACCTTCAAAACACCCATAAAAATTCATGGATTCATAAATCATCCACCTTTGTCAAACGATATATTAATCTAAACCGTATTTGTCATCATCATCACAACCATCATCATCACAATCATCCTCACCAATGACATCTCTTAACAAACCCATATCCAAATCATTAAGGGTAGCCAAAATGAATGTGAAACCTATTTGGAGGAAGAAACTAAACCCTTATAACACATCCAATGAGCTCAATGTAATTTTACCTACACCAATGCCATAACCACTCACTTCTTATCATGAACCATCTCAAGAAAACAATTACCCCAATCAAGCATTACCAAATCCTTACATTAAGGACACTCCCACATCACCACAAGTTGTCTCAAATCCTCCATTTCCCATCTCACCCATCAATTCATATGTTGCTTACACTCAAGCTCCACCTCAAAATGACAACCAAACTCAACACACACCACCTCTATCTCTAAGTAGAGAAAGCCTAATTGATGACATTAATCAACTACAAGACCTATCAAACCTCTTAGCCATACAACTCTCACAATAATAAAACAACATTTCCTCATCACCTTTCGTTTCCATTCACGCTCATCCTTCTTTGTTTTTTTTCGTTTTAAAGAACGTATCATTTTCATTTTTTTTACTCTTTTAAAGTATATATTCTAGCATATCTCGCTAAGATATTCGGTAACATTATACTAGTTTGTCAATCAATAAACGAAGTTTGTTCTCGTTTATTAAATTCCGTATTTTGTTAAGTCTTAGCCCTTAAGCATGTGTCGGTCAAATCTTATCATTGGTTCCTAAACATTTCCATGTCTTAAACATTCATCATTTCTTTTTAGGTTGTTGTCTTTAGTGCCACACTTTAGAGTGCATACACCTAAAACATACATGATTTGTTCCCCACTAAGTGTCTTGCATATATATATATATATATATATATCTATCATCATCATTATATATATGTGCATTTTTTCCACTAACTTTGTTTTGTAGCACTTTTCCATTACTCGATTTCTTGGTGCCCCAATCAAGGGGGAGCATACAATAAGGGGGAGCATTTGTAAATGTTCAAGCCATTATATTTGCAACTATTTAAGACATCTACACATTTCTTGATATGTGTATTTCATCCCTATATTTTTTTGTTGCACGAAACTAACCATTGATGTAGGTTAAGAGTTTGCAACTAATTTGATCCATGGATCCACTTGAGTTAATGTTCAAGGGATGTCATTATTTAAAAGGGATTGATAGAATCAAGATTTCACTTAAGATGATGCAAGCTCACTTCTTTGATTGAAGAGTTAAAGTGTAGTAAAAGTCTCGTCTAGAAGTCCACCTTTTTGTTTCGACAAAAGGGGGAGAAGAAGTGTAAACAAGTAACTTATACATTTTACTATGAGTTATAGTTTACATATTTTTCCATCATCAAAAAGGGGGAGATTTTTGGTAGAAATATTACGATATTTAATCTATACATTCTCTTCATGTTTTGGTGATGACAAACATGTAACTTATAACACATAGCGTAAAGTGCTTAAGCTACTCGTAATCACAAATATCAATTCCTACGTCAAACATCTTTCTAGTCTAAGTTTTTTCAACACAAATTTAAGTTTGCACCCAGTAAATCACTAAAGGTATGAACAAACAAACTTTAATTTGTTGAATGATCAAAGAAATTTTTTATTTTCCAAACCTTACATTTTTTACAAAATGGGACAAACACTTTTAAAACATATACAAAACATTTTTGTATTTATAAGAAATGTTTTATTCAAAATAAATATTTTGAATTCAAATTTTCTACCCAAAAACGGCTAGAAAGTTCCAGAAAAATCTTCCCCACAAAAAGACAAAAAAAGGAGCGTCTGAAAAATGGGCGGCCCCCTTAATTAATTAAGGGGACCGGCCATAATTAAGGGGACCGCCCTTGTATAATTAAGGGGACCGCCCAAATAAAAAATTAATATTTTTCCCTATAAATAGTGGACTGTTTCCACAGATTTTCTCACCTCTTTGCACATAGTTTTTCTCAGATCTAAACTCTTCTTTCAAACCTTTTTCTTTGATCACTTTACTTGTAATAAGTTTGTTAAATGTGATCCAATCATCATCCATTTCAAGTGCAGAAAAGAACCTCTCTATCATAAGTACGAAGTTATGTAGTTTAGTTAGTGCATTCGTGACATGCCTTACATTCACAATGTATAGATCGAGTTCATGTATTCCAAACTTGTGTAATAGTTAGATCGTGGTGATCATGGTGTGTATAGTTCTTAGATCATGGCGATCTTAGTAAGTAGTGTTAGATTGGTGTGATCAATGTAGTGTCTAGTTGAAGAAGTTGTAAAGTTGTGTTGTAAAGTCGTGAAAGTAGTGAAGAAGTTGTGAAGTCTTGGTAGATTGGTTATAGCTAAGATTAGAACTCGACATCTAGCTTAGTGTCGGAAATAAAGATAAGCGAAAGTTGTATACGGTTTTCTCTTCCTAAAGGGAGCTTGTTGACTAGTGAAGTAACTCTCGAGTTGGATACTCGGGGACTAGAGTAGGGCGAAGAGGTGCTTCGTGACCGAACCACTATAAATCATCGTGTCCGGTTTGCATTTTCTTTTAATTATCTCTTTACTTTTATGCTCGCATTTATCGCTTTATATTTATACATACAATTGTGAGATGTGTTGATTATATAGTTTTAATTATGTTTATGTCATGTATGAATTTGAATATTGTGTGTTGGTTTGTATTGTTGTAAATCAATGTATTACTATGTGTATATAACTAGTATGAACACTCATCATATTGTGTCACGCTTGATCGGTAATTTGATACAAAACATTTTAAGATTTTAAATGGAAACGTATTCACCCCCCCCCCCCCCCTTACGATTTCCACAGACTACTTTCGGAAAGACCTCTAGCAAGAAAAAGTGCATCGCAACATACTACAAGAGAGAACGAAAACAGAAGCATATAACAACAACAAACAAGCATAAAAGCCAAGGACCATACATGCAGGCATAGACAAAGGCGCATATCGAGAGAAGCAAGCAAGCAGAAAAACACTACATGCACATAAGGGCAAAATACAACGAAGCACATAAAAGTGTAGGAAAACGGTTACACTTTTATTAAAATCCAATTATAATCAATATAATAAACAATAAATAAATAATTATAAAATAAATACAAACATACTCTTATAAACGATAATTAAATAGAACAATAAAATAACAAAAGACTTATTAGATCACCAACAAGGAAACACCCAAGAGTCGAAGCACATGTTTGACACGCTTGGCACTAAAGAGCCGAAAACACAACACGAGAAAAAGTTGAGGCATGTGATGCTCATATTTCCTTAAGACAGATTAGTCCTCTCTACGGTGCTTGAGAAATCATGAACGTTTATCTCTCAGGTTACAACAACAACGGATAACTCCGTTAGCACAAACGGGTTATCAAGGCGAACCAATACGTGCCTTCCCTCTATTACGAACGGATACACACAAAGAATCAAAATAAATGTTAAACAAACGAAGAGGAGTGTCTTGTGTTTCTTGGTGTGTGTGGACATATGAGAAAATCTCTCATTATATAGGCAAAGGAAATGAAAGAAAAAACGGTCAATTAATTAACAAAATTAATCTTACTAATGGCGCATGAACACAAAGTTAATTCAGACGTTATAATTTGACTAAACATTAACCTTGTTCATAACTCTCATTAGTATGTTTGATGACCATCAATTGTCATTCAAACCACAATTTGACCAACTTTTCCAACAATCCCTCACATGAATGAAATTGATAAAGAAAAGAAATTTCAATGGCTCGATGTTGTAATAGACTTTTGCAGTTGATATTTGCATATAATAGGTAGGTGTTACCATTTGAACCTTCCCTCGTGAAATATACTTAGCCTCCTAACAGCCAGTAGAGCTTAATGTATTTGAACTGTCCGTTGTTTGTGTAGACAACAATATATATTCACACAAATATCTCCTTGATACGTTTTGGTTCTCATAGTTATGTTCGTTATGGTCATGAACATTAGCTTGGTTCTGCGAGAGCTCTTAGGAATTGCGCCCCCCACAATTCCCTTCGAAGCGACCCCACTTCTCTCTCACATAGGTGATTTCATCTTGAATCATTAAAAATATATGTTTTGCGATTTCATCTTGAATCATTATGCTTTGTTATTTCATCCCGAATCATAAAAGCCATATGTTTAACCTCTCAACAAGTCACATTTGTTATAGGAATGGACTAGGATGTTACGATTTTAAGTAACACGCCCACATTGACGTGACTTCCCCCATATTTATATGATTAGGTTGTCCTATTGAACTCAGATCTTGGGATCTCTAGTCAACTGGGTTAGGTTTTCCTTCATAGAAACTCATTCCTTCAAGGGCTTTAGTCCCATTTCTTTAGACGACTTACTAACTAACTCTCTGCTTTAGCCTTTTGTAAGCGGATCAATAATGTTATCCATTAACTTTACGTAGTCAATCGTAATAACTCTCGTTGAGAGTAGTTGTCGCACCAATCACTGTCTATAATGGATATGTCTTGACTTATTGTTTTACATTGTGATACGAGCTCTGTCAAATTCAATTGACTATCACACTTTATAAACATGGTCGTTACCGGTTTATGCCATCTTGGTATGTCCTTTACGAATTAACGTTAATATCCCACATATTTTATAAATGTATCTCAAATGATAAATTCATATTCCATCATAGATTTAGCTATAAACGTCTTTTTGAAATACTTTCAATATTTTTAAGACATAGCTTCTCACTTAGCGTAAATGCATACGCTCTAGTGGATCTAGATTCATATATATAAGAATTCGTACTTGCATTACCCCGGATATCTTCCATAATGCAATATTGTGAGTATCATAGTACTTGTGTAATACTTACTCAATTAGTCCCCACTTGAATTATTGGTATATCTACTTAACCTAACTATAAGTTCTAAATCACGTCACACACACGTCATTAGACACATAAGATGCCCAATATTCTTTGAGTATTCAGAATGGGTAACACCTTTACCTCTATTTTAGATAGATTTAAAATGATGTCATTGGATTCTAGCTAGGATGGAATCCCCTACATTGAACCTCTCAAGAATATTGTCCCTATAATGTTTTTGACTTTAAAACAAATCCATACTGGTTTACATGATCTTAGTTCCAAGAACCCTATCCAACAACTAATGAAGTTCATGTCAAATCTTGACTCCAACATGTCATTAGTGGATTTGTTTATCTTGTTATCACTTCTAGTGATAATTATACCATTTATGTATAAACACAAGAGTACATATATACTATCAATGACACATACATTCATTAATTTTGAATCCACATTCTTACATGATATGGTCAAAAAAAATGATGTCATTGTTTGGGAGCTTGTCTTAAGCTATATAATGACTTAATAAGCCTACAAACTTTGCTATCTAGTCCAGGATCTACGAAGCCCTCAGATTGGTTCATGTATAGTACTTTTTCTAAATCCCTGTTTAGAAATGTCATTTTCACATCCATTTGATGAACTTCCAAATTTCTTAATGCGACAATATCAAGTATCATATTAACTAAGGTTATTCGCGTAGAATAAGTAACAAAGTAATATAGACCTTCTTGTTGTCTAAATTCATTGATTGGCAATCTTGCTTTGTACTCGTCAATGGTGTCATCGGCTTTCATCTTCTTCTTGAAGATCCATTTATCGCCTAGTGGTTTACAACCCGGAGGTAAATCCACGAGCTACCAAGTATGATTTTTAAAATATAATGTATTTCACTTTTAATTGATTGTTTTCATTGAGCCCTTCTGAGGAAGTTACCGCTTCTAGATTAGAAGTTGGTTCATTTTCTACCATAAAAGAAATAAAATTGGGTCCAAATGATTTCTCGGTTCTTACCCTTTTGCTTCTTCTAGGTTCAACATCTTCTTCCTTGGTTCGATCTTGTCTCTCATCTTAGAGATCATTATTATCTCGTTGTCTCTAATCTTGGACAACTTCGTCATCTATTCTAGATGATCTTCCAATTTCCTTCGTTAACAAGGAAATATATTTCAAAGAAAGAAGCACATCTTTATTCCATTTTCGTATCCTTGTGTATATCAACATACACAAAGAAACCACCAGCACTACTATTATGAGTATATACTAAGAATATGCAATTCACAGTTTCAGGTCAAATATTTTGAACCTTGGGTTTCAATACGGATATCTTAGCTAGATATCCCCCCACATTTGTAAGTACTTATAAGAAAGTTTTCTTCTCATCCATAGTTCATACGAACTATCTTATTTTCTTTACAGGGTATCTTATCTAAAAGATAAATAGCCAATATAATCGCTTTCCCTCATATGCCATGGCTTAAACCAGGACTTACGAGCATGTCATTAACCATATCTTTTAAGGCACGGTTCTTTCCTTTCAACAATTCTATTGTTGGAGTATCAAGAGCAATAAATTTGTATCTTATTCCAAGTTTAGCATATAAATTTAGAAATGGAGACCTGATGTGCTGTCGTGTAGGGTTGTAGTTTATGATAGTTCAAGTTTTAAAATTTTATTTTGCCGAATTTACCTAAAACAACACTTTAACGGGCAGTGTACCCGGTCAGATGAAGTTTCGTGGCAAGTAGGGTGTCAATCACTAAGAGCGAGAACTAATCTTTTATTTTATCAATATTTTGGTTAACTAAACTTAGTTAATTTAAACTATGTTAATTTTATTCTAAGTTAAACCTATGTTAATCCTAATTCTAACGGATAAAGGGGGTTTTTAGCCTGAGTGACTGGCACAGGTTTGTGGTAACATAGATCTACTTTGAACAAACCACACGCAAAGCAAAAGACAAAGATAGAAAGGCAGTATAGCTAAAATATAAGATAAACTGTATTATACCATGATAATTCATTTAGACGTATGGTTTGTTTATTAGTGCAATGAATACTTATCTTGAGGAGGATATTCATTCTTAATGACTTAGGCGTGACTTCTTCACTAAGGAACCTAGACATGTTGAATTCTGTCACAATTATAAAACGGCGTCAGCATAAAAGCATTTCTAATTTGGCTGAATTATAATCTATTCTTATGATGTAATGCAATGGTGGTCTGGTAAAACCCTAGCTAATTGGAGACTTTCCCATTACTGCTTATTGGTAATTTATATACTAGTAGTTCACTGGCCATGTCTTACCAATTGATGAAGCATGTTACTTCAGTGATCCAAGGGGTACCTACGGTCCAAAACTAAGCTCAATAATCTAAAAAGGGAAGATAGGTCATAATTTGTGACCCTATTGGTCTAGATATATAAATCACTATATGGAGAGCCATCCCGGCATCTAGCTAACTTGGTCCGTATCATTAGATCTAGTTGAATGATAGGTCGCATACAAAAGCCTTTTAAAAAGTATAAATTGATAAACATAAACAAGCAATCAACGATAAATTAAGCATTCGAGATAAACAAACCAAACATTCAAATCTTTATAATAATGGCTAATACCCAAGGGTATTAGCCCTCAAACTTCATAATCAATACAAGAGTAATAATCCAATCAAGGTAAACTAACCGAGTTAAATGAATGATACCAAAAATTTAACGATTACTAGAGTATAGGAGATTACAAAGTTTTTTCCTATGGAATTAATAGGTTTACTTGACCTCTTCTGCTCTTCTTGTCTTCTGAAAATCGACTTTTGTGGTTAAGGTATCGAAAATATGATCAAACACACTAAAACCCGTTTTTAGGTTTTCTATTTATAGGGTCTGGAATTTGGTCGATACGGTGTATCGAGTGACTTGGATACGGCGTATCGGGGGTTTCTTGGAGTAGGGACCACGTTCGATATCTTCCAGAATATTTTATTACTTTAAATTGTATACGGCGTATTGGTCTTTATTCCTTCGTGGTCTTTTGTGAAGTGCACGCACAGATACACCGTATCTTCCTTGATGGATACATCGTATATGATGTCAGAACAGTTTCTTCAGATTTCTTCGTTTAAGCTCCAGAATGCGTGCCTTTTTGCTAATCTTCACCAAGTACTCCATAATTACTGCAATTATCAAATATAAACGATTAAGTAACAATTCTTGCAATAATTATACAAAATGGGTTATTTACATGGTATAAATGATGCTATAAAAGTAACGTTATTTGATGTCATCAAATATCCCCTCACTTGAATCCTACTAGTCCTCAAGTAGCCTTTAGAAGTTTATGAAAATGTATCCCTAAGGATTTTTTCGTTAAGCATTTATTCGATCACTTACAAGTACACAACCAAACACCTCACGAAATAAGAAGATGAAAACACTCAAATCACTCAACTAATCTATGTGGTAACATGTAACTAATTTACTCAATTGCTCAGTCGTAACGAGTATTCTATCATAGGCTTGGCAAGAATACACATCTCCACCACTAGAGCTAAGGAGTAACAAGATTATAAAGGTAAAATGGGTTTTATTTTTAAAGGCTTAGGGTTGATCATTATAACAATCTTTCACCAAAAGTACCACACCAACAAGGCAGATGAATCACACATACATGGCCGTAACGACAGAATAGACATGTGTGTTTGATCACATCCTCATTCGAGTTTAACCAAGGGTTAGGATAAAGAATGATATAGGGTGTAGATCTTCTAACTTTCACCAAAAGTAATAAACCAACAAGGCAGTTGAATTACGCATACATGGCCGTAACGACGGAATAGACATGCATGACTTGATCACATCCTCATTCGAGTAAAACCCAAGGTTAATGATTAGGAAAGGAAATAAATTGTTGTTAAATAAAATTCACGAAACAAATAGATTAAGTCCAAACAGATAAGGTACAAGTTACTAGACACTTTTTTCTTACCGTTACCATGATAAAGACATAACTATATACATAAATGTCTTGATCATAGATCAAAAACAACAACCTAAGTTGACGTTCCCGTAACGGTCAACTTCTCAATCATCCCATACTTTTACAAAGACAACTGGCGATATCTACCACTTTATACAAAATTTTACATCGTTGATTTATTTGCGTGTATCGACGAATAAACGATCCTTCAAATAATTCCTTCGGTTTAAGCTTTTAACGAAACGACTATCTTTAAACTTTCATCCTCTTTTTTGTTGCAATTTTCTATTTTTTTCGATTTTTTTATCATACATAACTATGAATCTTGGTGTAATTTCACCATCTTCACGATCATAATAACTCCAGATAATTTCCTCTATGATTCTTCATTCTTCGAACGTACCAATAATTGTGATAGTAGTAAAAATACACGAGTTTTGACTACTTTTTACATTCCCATTGCAATGTGCAAATTTTCCAACCATACCAGAGATAGAAAATGACACAAGACACAGGAAATACACACTTTACACTTTAAGCAACTAGCAACTGATAAATAGACTGAATCTAATAGGGTAGGCTAAGGTGTAAAGGTGCAACGAAACAAATAGTTGGTGTTATCCTAAAGGATTGGCTCTACATGTTTTTCTAGGGGTATCTTACTCTAAAAATGAGAGTAAACAAAGAGTTTATACGGGGGTTAACTAACCAGTGTAGTTGGTTAATAAAACAACATATAAAGGATTTTTGGGTGTAATCCTAGAAATTTACCAATTTAAACAAGTTACTCCATCTAAATCCATAGTTATCATTATTGTGGTCTCGAATAGATATACCAAGCCAAGTTCTAAAGTCTGCAACATCATTGGCACACTCATATTTTTGTAGAATTTAGGTAAATGTAGGATATTGGATATCATAACACAATGAGAGATCTTGGGGTTAGCCAAGTCTTAGAGAGAGAAAGTAAGGAGAGAAAACTTTCTAGTGAGAGAAAATGTTATATTGAAATGAAATGACCAACCACCTCTTCTATGTGATGGAAGAGGTATTTATAGTGTACATAAAACCGGCCCATAGCTTTTGTAATGGGCTCACACGTGGGATTTAATACCCGACCCATTACCGAATGTCATACGATTAACAATTAACTACAAGCTACGATAAACTGTAAAATACACGAGGTGACCGAGTCTTTTTCTTATATCTAACAATCTCCCCCTAAGGGAGGTCACCCTAGAAAATACTAACTTAAGCTCAGCAATCTTCCGATTGATCTTGTGTTCTAGCTCGTAGTTTTTTATTCTTATTTTGATATCTTGTACTTTGATGTAGTGATCTTTTATCTTTAAGCTAGAGCTTGTTCCTTATCTCGACTTGCATGTGATCTTGAGCTTCTTGAGATCATCAGCCAAATTGTAATCTCTAATCATCATCTTGTGGTCTTTCGCCATCTTGTGTTCGTGACTTCTGGACCGACATGCTCATACCTTTCTTGATCATGAAAGCTTGAATATTCTTTGTTCTTGAAGTTCTTTAACTTTAACACTTGGTCACTTCAAGAAGGACGTGTAGTATTAGAGTAGCAGAAGCCTTGAAACATTTACTTGAGCTTTCATGATATCTTAAGATGTGTCGGTAGAGTATGAGCATGTGGTTATGAATCTGACTTGTCTCCGGCTACCAGCTGCTACCGTCGGGAATACCTGCAGGTTTACGTTAGTAATAAACGAAAGAGTCTTTGTTCACTTTCGTTGAATACGGTTGTAATAACCAAGATTCCCCGTTATTCAGTATAAATACTGCCTGTGATCAGGAAGAATTCTGAAGAATCTCCTTGACATGGTTTCGCAGCTGCACTAGCCGTTCTCGATATTGGAGCGTCTCAAAGCAGACAACACAGTATGAGTGAATCAGTGAGTTACTATCCCACCGATTGAAGAGAAAATTGATTTGAAAATCAATCGATGTGTCATTTATAAAAGTGTTTCTGTAACATATCGAGAGTTTTAAGCGTTTATCATAATTCATCAACTATCAATTCATAATCTAGATCAAATTGATATCCAGTGTCACAAGTTTGATCCATTTAGGAAAAATTTTTAATTTTATAATTTATTATTTTTTTTTTTATTTTTTTAATTTAATAAAAAAATTTTTTTTTATTTCTAACAATTAAGGGGTAAATTTGCTGATTATAATCTATCTTATGGATTAAAGCAATGGTGATCTTGTTAAACCCTAGCTCATGGAGACTTTACCCACTTACTGCTTAATGGTAATTTATATACTTGTAGTCCACTGGCCAAGTCTTTACCAATTGATTAAGAACGTACTCGTTGATCCCAAGGGTATATTAGAATGGTATCCTAATGAGATTTATTGATGATCTCTTGGCTCTAGACTTAATAGTGCATTTTGGTTTTAGTGATCGGAGGCTGGAGCTAACTGCCACCTTTTCAATACCAAGTAACTCGGAGTGAGAAAATCAATAGATAACGTGTTTAGTCTCTGTGAGAAATGAAAAAGAAATCTTTTGAGAGATTCTGAGTGGCTAGGGAGGGTTGTGCATTGCATCACTGGATCCATGCGACTTTCTTCAATGTCAACAGTCATCATTATGATTCTGACAGCAGATGTATTGACCCGGTTTCTGCCTAAGTGTATGGAGGGCTTCTTTCTATTCACCCTTTATCCTTACAATTCTTTTTCATTCTTTAACCTCTTCAGTGCTTATCGAGACTTCATGACTAGTACCTTGTTGGGTTTGTTCCAGTACTAGCTCCATCTTAGTCGGCACTATTCTTTTATTCTCATTTTTACTCTTTTTTTATATCATACCTAAGGACTTCTACACTAACTAGTGGATTGTCCCTAGGTAGATCTCTCCAGTTCTGGTTGGATTATGGGAACAAATACCTAACCTTATAACACCAATAAAATTAAATGCATGGTCGGTCTTTTGGTATTGTTCTCTTTGCCATAAAACCATTTGAAAAACTTAACCAAGGTACTTGTGATATAAATATCAAAGCTTTTTGTAGCTCGATTATTTCGGCTTTTTAGAAACGCTCCCCCTCAACATGTGCCTCGGTATTTGAAAGTGTTCAGCACATGAGGGATGGAGTACACACATGAATCCATAAAATCACATTTTTATCAGTTTTCATATTTTAATCACATTTTCTCCCCTTATCAAAAATTTCAAACCCTTTGATATTTTGGATATCAATTTATTCAAATATGTTAGAAAAACTAGGAGAAAATGTGTCGATTATTCACAAGCCGATTAGGGAACATATTAATGCTACCCTCAATCTATGAGGGTATGTGTGAGTGTCAATTGCTATCATTTATACACAAAGTATTTCATGTCAACGCGAATAGAAGCTTGTAAGTACATATGCCACCACATATAAAATAACGACTTCACTAAGCCTAAAAGTGTTTCAGGTCAACCCGAGCAAAAACTGCCCATTTTGACCCGTACTACATTTGGATCGCTGACAAACCACAACTCAACATACACATTTTTTTTCTAATTTCCTTTTGCCTACTCTAAACGGGTAAATATAGATGAAAAAGTATGAACAGATTAAAGAGGTTTGCCATCGTAAACTGCAGAACTGATTCTAGTTATCTGATTATTAAGGGGCAAAATAATCAAGTTCGGATTATCAGCTGCTTACTGGGAACTTTATGCCATTCTATATAAAGATGTTTGAGATTCAGATTAACTGCCCCACGGTCCGGTGTCGGTTTCACTAACTGAAAGGTTTCAGAGAACTTACGTAACATTGCTTTTTGGACGCCTTTTATGTAATCCACGGTCCGGTGATGGAAGGACAGAGTTTTCAGCACACGCCAACAATCCATCTTAGCAAAAACTCTAGGATCCCAGATCTTGATGCCCACGCCGACCAAAGAAAAAACAAATAAAAAGAAAGCCGAGAATCAAGCCTTCCTGCAAGTATCAAGCATCCATCTTTGAGTTCGAAGGTATCTACCCAATTGGCATCAATTGCTTCAGCTATATGTCTTTTAAAAATTTTGAGTCCAATTTATATTAATGTACTGCAATACAAAAATCAAGCAAAAACATGTGTCAATAACATGCTCTCATAGATTCCATAAGAACGGCCTTCGCAAGATATAAATAGCTAAGAAAAATGCTAATTTAACACATTAGAGGTGCAATTTTAGCTTATTCACATGCAAATGAGCAGAGTTGGGTTACTATTTTTCTTCGATCAGCTCCACTTACGAAATCCAAGTTGTATACAAATGCATACTACCTTCTAAACCACTTAACTATATAGTGAAAAGTTCCGTAAGGAACATGGTCAACAAAAAAAACAAAACGCTCGATCTGAGCCCTTGATTTAAATCCATTCCAACGGTCTAGATTCATCACTTAGGGACATTTTTGTAATTTCACTCACCCCCAAAACACACCCGGTGATTCATTTCATTTCTTCAAAACACACACACACACTAACCG
This sequence comes from Tanacetum coccineum, assembly GCA_026074375.1. NCBI lineage: Eukaryota > Viridiplantae > Streptophyta > Magnoliopsida > Asterales > Asteraceae > Tanacetum > Tanacetum coccineum. Next base: position 13,834 of record BQNB010114796.1, read on the forward strand.
CTCCCACCCACCCCCAAATGAAACCCTAACTGATAATACATCAAACCCTAATTGATTTCAATCAAAAGTTATCATAATCAATGGACATTAGAGACGAGATAAAAGCATCTAAGGTAGATAAGTCGACCCAATCGTCTTTGTTGCCGGATTCAAATGTGTTGCCCAAATCGTCTTTGTTGCCGGATTCCGATCAAAATAAGCCTCAGTTGTCTTCTGGTATACATTTCTATTTATTTTGCTTATTTTTGTTCTTATTAAGAAGTTTTTTTATTTATTTGTTATTTATTTTGTGCTTATCAGTTTGTTGTTATTTATTTATGTTCTTATCAATTATTGTTGCTTTTTTTCTATTTATTTTGCTTATTTTCGTAATAAGTAGTGAATCGTATGAGATCTTGTCTTATCTCATGTGATTTTATTTAGGTGTTTTTGCTTCTTTTTATTTTTGTTTACTGATTGTTTTTATTTTTATTTTTTTGTTTGATGTTAGGTGTTAAGGGTATTGATCGTGTTTCTCCTATCAAATTGAATTCTGCTCAAACTTTATTTATATACCCGTGTCATTATTGAAGGGACTTTATAGGTCCGTAAATATTATTGATTTTTAGAAGACATGTCCAAAAAATTTGGTATTTTATATTTTCTGATTTTTATGGTTTTTGTAGGTTTTATATTTTTATATTTTCTTTTTGGTTTTAAATATGTACATAGGATACATGAAGCATTACCACACTATTTTCTTCTTTGAGATTATTATAATCTCAAACCAGACTGTTTCTTACCAGTATGAATAGGATTGTCATTTGCGTCGAAGTAGCACCAAAATGATGTTCTTGTAGTTGACTTCTTGTCGAAACCGGTCGAGAAGGATCGCTAATAACATTCTCTTGTGTGTGATTCTTTTTCAACTTAGTAAGAGTATCAAACGATTGGTTAGGATGATGCAAATTTGATGGAATGACCCTTGTCAAGTTGTTTCATCAGAACTAGGTTCTAGAATTAAAATAGAAAAGTAAGGATCGTTATCCATGTATGCAACCTCAATATCGTGAAAGTCATCTTCAACACCTTGTGGAATAATTGAGGATAGTTATTCTGAAGTGGTTTGTGAGGTACTTGTCGATGGTGCATCTTGATCAACGATTGTTGAGGAAGGTGAACTAGTTGAAGCAGCAGGAACTAGAGCAGGAACTTCAGGAAACTAGTGTCAACATTTGGGCGGAGGTTTGAAAGTACCATTAAACATAGATTGAAACAGTGAATCTTATCATTCTTTTTTGTGGACAACGGGTGTTGGAGATGGAATATTTCATACGAGTCTTGAATTAATTATTCCAGGAGTCATTAGTTAAGGCCCGGGGTCCTGAATGGATTGTTCAAAAGATAATTTGACCATTTGATACACATTGAGATACCAAGTAGAATTGTATGGATCACATTTGATTCACTATTCTCCCCTTCAAAAATTGCATATGTGATTGCCATTTTTGATTGATCTGGTGAATTAAAATACAAGCTAATGTACGTTGATCCATTTATGACTAAAACAGGCATGGAAAACTATGAAAAAATTGTGATAAGAATGGTAAAAATCAAGAGATTTCTATTCTTTTTAAGAATTAAGCGACTGAAGGTACACCTTTTTTCTTTTGAGGAGCGGGCCTGAAGTGTTGCCAGGCAGACGCGTTGTTCATTGGTCAGAGATTTGAATTCCTTGAACCCTTGTTTCTAAGATATCAGTCTTTTCAACAACCAAACTCTGATTCTTCTTTTTAGGATTGAAAGATGTACATGCACTTAAATAAGGAGTACCTGCACTGACATTAAGAGTTTGATCGCATTTATATGGGTTAGGGATATCATCATTTGAACCATTTGGGGGTTCACTATCAACCTTGGTTGGGCTATCGGTGAACATCTTTCCAGTAGATATCCACCTAAGACTAGCAGTCTTGAAAATTCTACCCGTCGATTTCCATCTAAGACAAGATCCAGGAGTGTTTGGTTTCTTACGCACAGCAAAAGACTTATCGGGAGAAAGCCTATATCCTTTAGAGATCCATCTTTCAGGTTTGTTTACATTAGGTCTCTTTTCTACGGGTTTGATGTTGTTTCTAGACTTACGGGATTGAACCTTACTACTCTAACCTCTTTCAAGAATTTTGTTATATAATAATCATGATTTGCATTAAAGACACATTTATGATAATTCGAGCAAACAAAGTGTTTGGCGTCCAAAACAGAACTAGAATTCCTAGAGTGAGCTTCTAGTGGCACACCATTTGACATTCCACAACTACTCTTAGTGTTAGGTTGAGTAATGGGATCAAGTAAAGGACTTGTAACTTGACATTTTTTGGCGTTCTGGACAATCTTCCTCCCCTATTACACATATTTGTTGAATCAGAAGTGGTATTGCTATCAACCTTTTCCAATAGATATGTGTCATAAATGGGTTCAGATTACACAGTATATTGTTGTTCATTAGCAAGTACATTATGTTTAGCAGTCAATTGTACCTCAGCTCTTGGCTCTTCGTTAGATACGTGTATGATTTGCATTCTAGAGCATCTGTATCATTCCCTGATCTCTGCTTGTATCCTGCTTGTCTGACTCTGTCCCATTGCATTCTGTAACAACTAAACTAGCATCCAATGCTTTACTCGAATTAACCTTTCCCTCTTTTGACTGCATCTGTCTTTCATTCACCCTGCTATTATACTCTCGTTTATGTTGTGCTCTTTTATCAATTGACTTCTTAATAGATTCCATTATGTTGGTCAATGTATCACGGAATTGTCGAACCTCGGTTTGAGTGTATGCTAGAAAGTACTTGCGTATTATTAGACCATCATCATCATCGAAATAGTATTGAAAATTGACATGACAGCTGAAACCTGTTGTCTTGGTACGTCTAAAGCATCCATGGATCAGTTTCATGAAATTATTCTTTATCAGTTGCTTTTCTAGTTGACCAAGTTTAGTAACATTGAGCTGTGAAAGTCTAAACATCTTGATCAAAGAGTGACACAAATACCCGTTCGAATCCTCCTTCGATTTTTTAATTCATTGTATGAAAGAACCTGGAGAAGTGAATGAAGTAGTTGAAAAGATGCCATGCAACTTTCCTTTGCTTTGTCTTGCATTTGTTGGCAATGATGAAGCTTCTTCTATGATTTCGATTCAAGATTCCATTATGTTTTGATCTGTGAAATGAAATTAAGGATCTTAAGTAGATTAAGTGATGTTGTTATGGATTGTTGTTGGTGAAATCCTTGTTGTAAATGGAGTACTTGAACTTAATTAACGATTATATATAAAAAAAACTTGAAATGAGGACTAACGATGAAAATGATTAAAATAATGATAATGTTATTTTAACAATTTGCAAATGTAAAGTTACAAATTAAAAGTATAAAAATAAAAAATGATTGAAAATAAAAGGTTCAAAATAAAATTCTTGTAAAGCTAAGGGCTAGTATTAAAGTTATTTAAAAACTAAAGGTTAAGATTTAAGTCTAGGAAAATCATAACTATATTGAACCCGTAGGTAATAGGAATTTCAAGGATCTCAATAGGTTGTGAATCACTAGATTTTGATTCGGTCGAAAATTTCATAGAAATAGATATTCAAAAAAAAAATTAACTAGAAAATTTCCAAACAAGAACTTGTACATTGTTGATTCATGCCAAAAACATGCTAAAAATAATCATGTATTGATCTTCAAAGCATACATGACTCAATACATATTATTCGAATCAATATGTGAAATTTTATAAAAATAAAGGGTGTTTGGTTATCTCTTTGGATCATTGTCTAGAGTCAAAATGAACCCAATATCATTATTTTTTTGTTATATCACACATAACTAACTGGTATATAAGTATATATATATATATATCTATATATATATATATTATATATATATATATATGAGACAATTAATATAATATTGTAAAATAAGTGGGCGTTTTGATTTAACATTTTAATTGTTCATTATAAGTCAAAAAATTAAAAATCATTCCACTTTTGTTAAGTCACACGTAATGAACTGAACTCAGTCGGTAAAATATACTACGTAATATATATTTTTTGACGGTCCTAGTCAAAGTCATATGTTAATAGAGGAGAGTTTGGATTATTTCCTAGAATTTTAATCTAAGATCGAAATAATCTTTACTCTACCTCTTTAGCATCGAAGCACTTGACAAGACTATACTAGATGTCGAAATATATAATTAATATATATTTTTCAATACGCTGAGTGAGTCCAAAAATAGATTAAGACGTTCTGGATTACTTCTTAGCTTTTTTATTTTTTAGAGTCCGAGTAATTTTGTTTCACATATGTTGTTTTTAAAACATCATTTCTTACGTCTAGGTCTCGGAATGATGGAACAAATTGATTATGTTCTTATTAAGTAGTCTCATCCCTATAAATGATTTGATAGGTACTTAAAAGTGAACAAGAACAATGAACTACAATCAAAACTAAAATGCCAAAATTGAAAATTTAAGAAAATTAATTCGTCAGATGGGCGGCCCCCTTAGCTCTTAACGGGCGGTTCCCTTAATGATAAGGGGGCCGGCCATGCACTTAAGGGGACCGGCCATCTGACAGTTTGTAAAAAAAATCTTTTAACTCTGAGTCTAGGATTCTATTTTGCACAAAACTAAAGATTGGGAATTTCTTAAAAATTAATCTTTATACAAAATTACGTTTTAGTTACCTTGGTTTTTCCCAAGGCTTAAACTTCTCAACTTAATATATGTATATATTTTTCCTAATCTATTTCTCAAAATCCTTCTCACGACTAGGAATTCATGAAAATATACTTTCATACATTGTTGATATATACTAAAAACATCTTCCATTCATGCATAATGATCTCACACTTGTTGCGGAAATATATATCCAAATTATATTTTTCGACATCTTGATTTAGCAAAATGTAAATCAATGAGCACATGGATTATTTCTTCTAGTTTTTCTTAGAGGTCGAAATAATTATCACCTCTACCATTTGTCGCATATTAGCACACTCTAGGTTTATAAAATACAAAACACTAGTCTCATTTGATGTGTTTACAACCTACTTCTCTTGCTTAAGAAATCTTAAGGCTCAACCAAACACAACAAATTCATAAGAAACTTGGAGGTGGATTCAAATCATCCGGCAAGGCATTGCGAGGAATTTTCGGAAAGAAAAATAAATGAAGATGTTGAATGATGATTAGCTCGGTAGAATAATTTGTTTAGGACTTTGTGTGAACATATGTTTATGTTTAATTACTTGTGTGATGACAACCCGACTTAGTCAGAAGTATGTGAACTAGTTTAGCTTGCTTAGAACCTCTAATCATTATGTGTTATTAGTATGCTCTTTATATTTATCTTTGTCTATACTAGTTGCATGCATATATGATATATTTGTTTCATGCATATATATGTTCACATAGGACTTGCTGCAAATTGATCACCAAAACAAAACTTTTCTCACAAAATTTTAGCAAAAATCAAATTTTGAGTCGTCTGAAAAGTATCTGATGGGCGGCCCTTTAGCTCATAAGGCGACCCCCTTATCAATAAGGGGACAACACCATAGATAAGGGGGTCAGCCATCCAGATCACGGGTTTTATTGTTTCTTTCTGCTTTTTGACTCCCTTTTACCTAGCCTTAGCTATCCTTACCTATAAAACTCGAACACATTTTGGAAACTCTTGAACTAATTCAAATTCATTCCATTTCTAAACTATTCTCTTCTAATAAATTCCCTTTAAATGTTTACTATCACTTCATCATCTTCTTCATCCATTATCAACCACCATAAACCTCCATGTCATCCACTAAAGCTTCTATTTCCAAACCTTCCAAAAGACCAAAAATCAACATCATACCACCAAAACAATTATTCATTAACCTCACTCATGATGACACTAAGACTCCTTCCCTAAATTACCAAGTTTTATACCAAGTGCCCCAAATACACCTTCAAAAACTCCATCCACTGTAGCCACTTCTTCATCCTCCATTGATTACAAACCCAAATCACCAACCTCCTCCACATCACCATCAACCAATAGTTACTTGAACTCACCAATGTCTCCTCCTCTAAGAGTACCTCCACCACCTCCAACTCAAGAAAGTGGTTCCATGGACATCACTCTTACTCTTTCACCAATCACTCCACTTGATGTGCATTTCAATACTCCATCACCCTCACCGCCTCTCTTTAGTCATCCCATTCCTTGGAACCTTCTTGAAGCACATGGAGATTCGTGCTTGTGTTGCATTCACAACTGTACTCTCATCTTTGGATTAAGAGATGAACTCTAATACATGTTTTCTTACATAGAACACATGCTTTCAAAACCTCTCTTTCCAAATACTCCACCGCCAAATTCACCACCACCACCATCACTTTCTCAAAACAAAACATACTTTATGTTTAGTCACTTGTGTTTCAAATAATTTTCAACCAAACCTTTTGCAAGCAAGTCCTAAGGAATTCTAGGAATATTAGGAACTCTGTTAGTTTTATTTATGTATGATGTATTATTATGCCTTAAGCATAATATTTCTTTTTAATGCATGTTAGGTGTATGATTGTGTGTTACACGCAATTTTTATAATTGAGCGAATGGACTTTTATGCTTGTAAATATGCAATTGTTGGCTGTCTCTTATATGAATATATAGTTGAATTTAATTAATTAATGGTTGGCCAATATTTATTGTTACCATGTTTAAATATTTTTCATGACATTGCTATATGTTAGAAACATTGGTGTTGTTCTTCTAACTTGTTTTTGTAGCAAAGTTACCATAGCTCGATTCCTTGGTGCCCTCGAATAAGAGGGAGTACCCATCAAGGGGGAGCGGTTGTACCATCGATTTTACGCGTAATCATCGACGAAGCCTTTTTGATTCTACAAAAAGGGGGATAAATAGAAATAAAACACTAAATACTTGCTTAAAAATAATTTTACATTTAATGATTTTAGATTTTGTAATCATCAAAAGGGGGAGATTGTTGATAGAAATAATGCCTAAAAACGATATTAATATTTTTCGACCTCTCTACGTTTTGATAATCACAAAATGTAAAAACGCTCAATGTAAAATTAAACGTAAACAAGTAATTAGTAGTAAATTTTCATTTCAAAAATTTAATCACTTAAAGGTATGAATAAATAAATGCTTAATGCATTTTATGATCAAAGGAATTTTTATTCAACCTCACATTTTTTATAAAATGTTACAAACATTTTTATAACTTTTACAAAACATTTTTTACATTTAAAAGAAATGTTTTATTCAAAATAAATATTTTGAATTTAAATTTTCTACCTAAAAACGGCTAAAAATGTTCCAGAAAACACCTCCCTTGGAAAAGACAAAAAAGGGAGCGTCCAGGCCTGGGAGGCCCCCTTAAATATAAGGGCGGCCCCCTTAGTGATAAAGGGGTCGGCCTAGGAGTTAAGGGGGTCGTCTAGTAAAAAACGCTCCCATTTCTGCCTATAAATAGCAGACTGTTCCCCACTGATTTTCTCACATTTTGCACTCATTCTTTTCTGTCTAAAATCAGTTTATACCTCACCTACAGTCCTTTGATCATTTAATCTTATGCATTTGTTTCCAAGTGATTCAAGCTTAATTCCTCAAGTGCAAAAGAAGAATACCTTTTATCATCAAGTCAAGAAGTATTATAGTTTAGTTTGTGTTCTCGTAACGTTGTTACGATTTTATCATATCTTGTAAATCATTTGTGTATATTGTATTGTCGTGTGTAATAGTTAGATCGAGGTGATCATAGAAAGTATAGTTAGATCATGGTGATCATAGAAA